>CM012449.1:4000039-4269597 GCA_003999625.1 Oryzias javanicus | reverse complement strand
AGACTGCATTTTCCATGGCGTTTTCTGGAGCCTTTACTTTTGGGGAGGAAAAAAGTCTACCATTTCGCGTCTGACATTGCTGTTCTACTCGCTTTCAGATCCTCGTTAGTATAGTGGACAGTATCTCCGCCCTGTCACGCGGAAGACCGGGGTTCGATTCCCCGACGGGAGTATTTTTTACACAGCACTGAAGCAGTGTAACGTAAACCCCTGCTTACTTGCTAAAGTTAAAGCCCTGCACAACACTGCCGAGAAATGTACATGAGCAGGGCACCACCTCTACTCTCACAGTCTGTATGAAAAATAATATACCAAATATAGCCTTTGCCAAGTGTTGCCATTTCTAAAATGTGTGCCATGCTTAGAATGATGAACAATGAATTCATTGATTCCAAAAGGACAGTCTGTTGCCAAGGTTTGTGCAGGTCTAAGAACACGAGCCCTCTAGCTCATGAGGCCCGCCCCAAATTTCCGCTTCTTTTCGGGTTCAGCTTTCAAAGATGGGCATGACGCACTGCATTTTGGATGAAGTTTCAGGAAAGGTTTGGTAAGTGTAACAGATGCCCAACTTTGCACAATGACCAGGTGGTCAGACTGATTTGTTCAAATGCAACGACTTGACGTCTCATTTGTTAGATCAACCAGGCAGCCCTTAATCTTTCCTGCTTGGCTTTGACAAAGACAAGTCGTTACTTGTCTCACAACCACCTCATGATTTGTTATTGAGATCAATTTTCAGTGGCATGGACTTCCCTCTTACCCTTACTTATGTAACGCTTAAAGCGGCAACTTCTGTATAAAAGATACGTGCAAGGTAAAAGAGTAAAACAAAACAGGCAAAACCATTGAGATTCATTTTTTTTAAAGAGAATGGAAAGGGTTGATGAGTTTTTCCTAGATGTCGGCACATCTGACAAAAACGTCCTATACTAAAAGACATACAATAGTGAGTGACTTTGTCCAAAAGAAACACAACAGCTTAGGTCTGGAGAAGACTGTACTACGCACTGTTTTTCAGCTGAAGACCGCACGGGATCAACAGGCGTAGACGTCGCCATTGGATGTCTGTCAGAAGTGGGATTTGAACCCACGCCTCATTACGAGACTGCGACCTTAGCGCAGCGCCTTAGACCACTCGGCCATCCTGACAACTTCTGTGGTGAGCTCCTGAGACTGCTACGCGAAAACTACGTGTGTGCTGAGCAACTACTTGTTCAGAAGGCAAAGTCTGAATGATGAAGAAGGCTCTTTCATTTTTGACGTCATTCACAAGAATGTTGTGGTGTTCTCCTGGTGGAGTAACCAAGAAACCAGGTGGAAGCAATGTCATGGAAGTGTGTCTGGTGACACTGCCAGGATATTCTGCAGCCTACGGCAACAGGGAAACCATGACTGTCCATCCAAATTAACAACCTGTTTGTTGCAGGAACAAGGCCCTTCTTTGTGTGCTGTTGGCCTTTTTTCTCACTCTTTCTTTCTGCTCGTCAATTTTTTTGACTTGAAAAAGATTTTGATCTTAGTGTGAAATGATCAAACAACAGGAAGGATTATGGCATGAATTGGGATGGCACATTGGCAAACGTAGAGCATTCTGGGTACAAGAGGAGCAAGTGACTTTTGTCGAGCCACTCTCGGGGGCAAAAGACGCCTCTGGGTGGGCTCGAACCACCAACCTTTCAGTTAACAGCCGAACGCGCTAGCCAATTACGCCACAGAGACATCGGACGTCGGCGTCCCTTTTGATGAAAAAGTATTTCAGTTGTAAAATTGACATCATTTCATGGCTGTATTTGGCTCATAAGGGTCTTTTTGAGAGACTGCATTTTCATGCGGTTTTCTGGAGCCTTTACTTTTGGGAGGAAACAAAGTCTACCATCTTCGACGTCTGACATTGCTGTTCTACTCGTTTCAGATCCTCGTTAGTATAGTGGACAGTATCTCCGCCTGTCACGCGGAAGACGGGGTTCGATTCCCGACGGGGAGTATTTTTACACAGCACTGAAGCAGTGTAACGTAAACCCTGCTTACTTGCTAAAGTTAAAGCCCTGCACCAACACTGCCGAGAAATGTACATGAGCAGGGCACCACCCTCTACTCTCACAGTCTGTATGAAAAATAATATACCAATATAGCCTTTGCCAAGTGTTGCCATTTCTAAAATGTGTGCCATGCTTAGAATGATGAACAATGAATTCATTGATTCCAAAAGGACAGTCTGTTGCCAAAGTTTGTGCAGGTCTAAGAACACGAGCCCCTCTAGCTCATGAGGCCCCGCCCAAATTTCCGCTTCTTTTCGGGTTCAGCTTTCAAAGATGGGCATGACGCACTGCATTTTGGATGAAGTTTCAGGAAAGGTTTGGTAAGTGTAACCAGATGCCCAACTTTGCACAATGACCAGGTGGTCAGACTGATTTGTTCAAATGCAACGACTTGACGTCTCATTTGTTAGATCAACCAGGCAGCCCTTAATCTTTCCTGCCTTGGCTTTGGACAAAGACAAGTCGTTACTTGTCTCACAACCACCTCATGATTTGTTATTGAGATCAATTTTCAGTGGCATGGACTTCCCTCTTACCCTTACTTATGTACGCTTAAAGCGGCAACTTCTGTATAAAAGATACGTGCAAGGTAAAAGAGTAAAACAAAACAGGCAAAACCATTGAGATTCATTTTTTTTAAAGAGAATGGGAAAGGGTTGATGAGTTTTTCCTAGATGTCGGCACATCTGACAAAAACGTCCTATACTAAAAGACATACAATAGTGAGTGACTTTGTCCAAAAGAAACACAACAGCTTAGGTCTGGAGAAGACTGTACTACGCACTGTTTTCAGCTGAAGACCGCCACGGGATCAACAGGCGTAGACGTCGCCATTGGATGTCTGTCAGAAGTGGGATTTGAACCCACGCCTCATTACGAGACTGCGACCTAAGCGCAGCGCCTTAGACCACTCGGCCATCCTGACAACTTCTGTGGTGAGCTCCTGAGACTGCTACGCGAAAACTACGTGTGTGCTGAGCAACTACTTGTTCAGAAGGCAAAGTCTGAATGATGAAGAAGGCTCTTTCATTTTTGACGTCATTCACAAGAATGTTGTGGTGTTCTCCTGGTGGAGTAACCAAGAAACCAGGTGGAAGCAATGTCATGGAAGTGTGTCTGGTGACACTGCCAGGATATTCTGCAGCCTACGGCAACAGGGAAACCATGACTGTCCATCCAAATTAACAACCTGTTTGTTGCAGGAACAAGGCCCTTCTTTGTGTGCTGTTGGCCTTTTTTTCTCACTCTTTCTTTCTGCTCGTCAATTTTTTTGACTTGAAAAAGATTTTGATCTTAGTGTGAAATGATCAAACAACAGGAAGGATTATGGCATGAATTGGGATGGCACATTGGCAAACGTAGAGCATTCTGGGTACAAGAGGAGCAAGTGACTTTTGTCGAGCCACTCTCGGGGGCAAAAGACGCCTCTGGGTGGGCTCGAACCACCAACCTTTCAGTTAACAGCCGAACGCGCTAGCCAATTACGCCACAGAGACATCGGACGTCGGCGTCCTTTTTGATGAAAAAGTATTTCAGTTGTAAAAATTGACATCATTTCATGGCTGTATTTGGCTCATAAGGGTCTTTTTGAGAGACTGCATTTTCATGCGGTTTTCTGGAGCCTTTACTTTTGGGAGGAAACAAAGTCTACCATCTTCGACGTCTGACATTGCTGTTCTACTCGCTTTCAGATCCTCGTTAGTATAGTGGACAGTATCTCCGCCTGTCACGCGGAAGACCGGGGTTCGATTAACCCGACGGGGAGTATTTTTACACAGCACTGAAGCAGTGTAACGTAAACCCTGCTTACTTGCTAAAGTTAAAGCCCTGCACCAACACTGCCCGAGAAATGTACATGAGCAGGGCACCACCTCTACTCTCACAGTCTGTATGAAAAATAATATACCAAATATAGCCTTTGCCAAGTGTTGCCATTTCTAAAATGTGTGCCATGCTTAGAATGATGAACAATGAATTCATTGATTCCAAAAGGACAGTCTGTTGCCAAAGTTTGTGCAGGTCTAAGAACACGAGCCCCTCTAGCTCATGAGGCCCGCCCAAATTTCCGCTTCTTTTCGGGTTCAGCTTTCAAAGATGGGCATGACGCACTGCATTTTGGATGAAGTTTCAGGAAAGGTTTGGTAAGTGTAACCAGATGCCCAACTTTGCACAATGACCAGGTGGTCAGACTGATTTGTTCAAATGCAACGACTTGACCTCTCATTTGTTAGATCAACCAGGCAGCCCTTAATCTTTCCTGCCTTGGCTTTGGACAAAGACAAGTCGTTACTTGTCTCACAACCACCTCATGATTTGTTATTGAGATCAATTTTCAGTGGCATGGACTTCCCTCTTACCCTTACTTATGTACGCTTAAAGCGGCAACTTCTGTATAAAGATACGTGCAAGGTAAAAGAGTAAAACAAAACAGGCAAAACCATTGAGATTCATTTTTTTTAAAGAGAATGGGAAAGGGTTGATGAGTTTTTCCTAGATGTCGGCACATCTGACAAAAACGTCCTATACTAAAAGACATACAATAGTGAGTGACTTTGTCCAAAAGAAACACAACAGCTTAGGTCTGGAGAAGACTGTACTACGCACTGTTTTCAGCTGAAGACCGCCCACGGGATCAACAGGCGTAGACGTCGCCATTGGATGTCTGTCAGAAGTGGGATTTGAACCCACGCCTCATTACGAGACTGCGACCTTAGCGCAGCGCCTTAGACCACTCGGCCATCCTGACAACTTCTGTGGTGAGCTCCTGAGACTGCTACGCGAAAACTACGTGTGTGCTGAGCAACTACTTGTTCAGAAGGCAAAGTCTGAATGATGAAGAAGGCTCTTTCATTTTTGACGTCATTCACAAGAATGTTGTGGTGTTCTCCTGGTGGAGTAACCAAGAAACCAGGTGGAAGCAATGTCATGGAAGTGTGTCTGGTGACACTGCCAGGATATTCTGCAGCCTACGGCAACAGGGAAACCATGACTGTCCATCCAAATTAACAACCTGTTTGTTGCAGGAACAAGGCCCTTCTTTGTGTGCTGTTGGCCTTTTTTCTCACTCTTTCTTTCTGCTCGTCAATTTTTTTGACTTGAAAAAGATTTTGATCTTAGTGTGAAATGATCAAACAACAGGAAGGATTATGGCATGAATTGGGATGGCACATTGGCAAACGTAGAGCATTCTGGGTACAAGAGGAGCAAGTGACTTTTGTCGAGCCACTCTCGGGGGCAAAAGACGCCTCTGGGTGGGCTCGAACCACCAACCTTTCAGTTAACAGCCGAACGCGCTAGCCAATTACGCCACAGAGACATCGGACGTCGGCGTCCTTTTTGATAAAAAAGTATTCCAGTTGTAAAAATTGACATCATTTCATGGCTGTATTTGGCTCATAAGGGTCTTTTTGAGAGACTGCATTTTCATGCGGTTTTCTGGAGCCTTTACTTTTGGGAGGAAACAAAGTCTACCATCTTCGACGTCTGACATTGCTGTTCTACTCGCTTTCAGATCCTCGTTAGTATAGTGGACAGTATCTCCGCCTGTCACGCGGAAGACCGGGGTTCGATTCCCCGACGGGGAGTATTTTTACACAGCACTGAAGCAGTGTAACGTAAACCCCTGCTTACTTGCTAAAGTTAAAGCCCTGCACCAACACTGCCGAGAAATGTACATGAGCAGGGCACCACCTCTACTCTCACAGTCTGTATGAAAAATAATATACAAATATAGCCTTTGCCAGTGTTGCCATTTCTAAAATGTGTGCCATGCTTAGAATGATGAACAATGAACTCATTGATTCCAAAAGGACAGTCTGTTGCCAAAGTTTGTGCAGGTCTAAGAACACGAGCCCCTCTAGCTCATGAGGCCCGCCAAATTTCCGCTTCTTTTCGGGTTCAGCTTTCAAAGATGGGCATGACGCACTGCATTTTGGATGAAGTTTCAGGAAAGGTTTGGTAAGTGTAACCAGATGCCCAACTTTGCACAATGACCAGGTGGTCAGACTGATTTGTTCAAATGCAACGACTTGACCTCTCATTTGTTAGATCAACCAGGCAGCCCTTAATCTTTCCTGCCTTGGCTTTGGACAAAGACAAGTCGTTACTTGTCTCACAACCACCTCATGATTTGTTATTGAGATCAATTTTCAGTGGCATGGACTTCCTCTTACCCTTACTTATGTACGCTTAAAGCGGCAACTTCTGTATAAAAGATACGTGCAAGGTAAAAGAGTAAAACAAAAAGGCAAAACCATTGAGATTCATTTTTTTTAAAGAGAATGGGAAAGGGTTGATGAGTTTTTCCTAGATGTCGGCACATCTGACAAAACGTCCTATACTAAAAGACATACAATAGTGAGTGACTTTGTCCAAAAGAAACACAACAGCTTAGGTCTGGAGAAGACTGTACTACGCACTGTTTTCAGCTGAAGACCGCCACGGGATCAACAGGCGTAGACGTCGCCATTGGATGTCTGTCAGAAGTGGGATTTGAACCCACGCTCATTACGAGACTGCGACTTAGCGCAGCGCCTTAGACCACTCGGCCATCCTGACAACTTCTGTGGTGAGCTCCTGAGACTGCTACGCGAAAACTACGTGTGTGCTGAGCAACTACTTGTTCAGAAGGCAAAGTCTGAATGATGAAGAAGGCTCTTTCATTTTTGACGTCATTCACAAGAATGTTGTGGTGTTCTCCTGGTGGAGTAACCAAGAAACCAGGTGGAAGCAATGTCATGGAAGTGTGTCTGGTGACACTGCAGGATATTCTGCAGCCTACGGCAACAGGGAAACCATGACTGTCCATCCAAATTAACAACCTGTTTGTTGCAGGAACAAGGCCTTCTTTGTGTGCTGTTGGCCTTTTTTCTCACTCTTTCTTTCTGCTTGTCAATTTTTTTGACTTGAAAAAGATTTTGATCTTAGTGTGAAATGATCAAACAACAGGAAGGATTATGGCATGAATTGGGATGGCACATTGGCAAACGTAGAGCATTCTGGGTACAAGAGGAGCAAGTGACTTTTGTCGAGCCACTCTCGGGCAAAACACGCCTCTGGTGGGGCTCAGAAACCAGCTTTCAGTTAACAGCCGAACGCAGCCAATTAAATTACGCCACAAATCGAAGGACGTCGCTTTTCATGAAAAAATACAGTTGTAAAAAAATGACAAAAATTGGCATGGCTTTATCTTTATAAGGCTCTTTTTTGAGACCTTTGATAAGTTACATGCGGTTTTCTGGAGCTTTTTTTGGAACCTACTTTGAGTCTTAAACAAATCAAGATCTACACAGAAGTAGCAAACATCTACGACGCTACATTGCTGATCTATCTCGCAGAAGATCAGATCAATACTAAAGAAGATTCCACGCGGTAACATAAACGAGCAAACGGGCGGTGCAGCATAAATAACAATGAAGTGTAATTAAACTGCTTAAGTCTAAGTTAAAAACACTGCAAACACTGCCGAGAAATTACAATGAGACCAGGGCACCAACTCTAAGCACAATCTGAATGAAAAATAAATACCAAATATTACCTTTGCCAAATGTTGCCATTTCTAAAATGTGCCATGCTTAAATATGAAAAATGAAGCATCAGATTCCAAAAGGCATCCTGTTGCAAAGTTTGTGTGCAACAAGAACAAGACCCTCTAGCTCATGAGGCCCCTCAAATTTCCGCTTCTTTTCGGGTCACTTTGGGAAAGCACACAAAAATTGCTTTGGATGAAGTTTCAGAAAGGTTTGGGTAAAATGTACAACAGATGCCCAACTTTGCACAATGCACCAGGTGGTCAGACTGATTTGTTCAAATGCAACGACTTGACTTCTCATTTTGTTAAGATCAACCAGGCCTTAAATTTTCCTGCCTTGGCTTTGAACAAAGACACACAACCAAACAGTTCACAACAGCATGATTTTTTTAAAAGATCAATTTTCAGTGGCATGGACTTCCACAACCACCTTACTTAATGTTTAAAGCAACTTAAAAATGACAGAAGAAACAAATAAAAAACTAAACACAAAAAGGCAAAAACATTGAAATTCATTTTTTTTTAAAGAGAACAAGAAAGTAAAATTGAAAATGTCCTAGATGTAAAGCACAAAAGAAAAGTAAACAATATGAAAACGTTGACATTGAAACAAAAAAGACACACAGCTTAGGTCTGGAAAAGAAGTAACAAGTGTTGAAGCAACAAGACAACATACAAAAAAATAGCGTAGAAACACCATGTAATGTCAGTGGAAACAAATTAAACCCACGCGCCTACAAGACAAGCGACTTCACCAAAGCCTTAGAAAACACGGCCGAATACTGACAACCTGACTCTGCTGAGACTGATCAACCGAAAAACGCGCTGAAAACACGTGTGTGAAAGGCAAACTAAATGATGAGCAAGACTAAATACATGCTGACAACTTCATTCAACCAAAGAACAATGAAGCAACTTCTCCTGTTTTGACAACAAAACAGAAAGAAAGTTGTGGAAGTCAATCAAAAAAAAAAAACAAGAACACTGCAATGTCATGGAAGTGTATCCTGTGGAAACAGGGAAAACTGCACATAAATAAACAATGTAACCATGACTGTCAGCATAATCAATTCAATGTTGTGTGGCAACTTTTTTCACCTTTCTTTGTTTTTGGCCTCTTTTTTTTTTTCTTCTTTTTGCTTGAAAAAAGATTTTTTGACTTGAAAAAGAAAAACAACAGGAAAATTAAACACAATGGAAGGAACATTGGGCAAACATAGAGCACATTGGAATACAACAGACAGGTCAAAAGAAGAGCAAGTGACTTTTGTCGAGCCACTCTCGGGGGCAAAAGACGCCTCTGGGTGGGCTCGAACCACCAACCTTTCAGTTAACAGCCGAACGCGCTAGCCAATTACGCCACAGAGACATCGGACGTGGGCGTCCCTTTTGATGAAAAAGTATTCCAGTTGTAAAAATTGACATCATTTCATGGCTGTATTTGGCTCATAAGGGTCTTTTTGAGAGACTGCATTTTCATGCGGTTTTCTGGAGCCTTTACTTTTGGGAGGAAACAAAGTCTACCATCTTCGACGTCTGACATTGCTGTTCTACTCGCTTTCAGATCCTCGTTAGTATAGTGGACAGTATCTCCGCCTGTCACGCGGAAGACCGGGGTTCGATTCCCCGACGGGGAGTATTTTTACACAGCACTGAAGCAGTGTAACGTAAACCCCTGCTTACTTGCTAAAGTTAAAGCCCTGCACCAACACTGCCCGAGAAATGTACATGAGCAGGGCACCACCCTCTACTCTCACAGTCTGTATGAAAAATAATATACAAATATAGCCTTTGCCAAGTGTTGCCATTTCTAAAATGTGTGCCATGCTTAGAATGATGAACAATGAACTCATTGATTCAAAAGGACAGTCTGTTGCAAAGTTTGTGCAGGTCTAAGAACACGAGCCCTCTAGCTCATGAGGCCCCGCCCAAATTCCGCTTCTTTTCGGGTTCAGCTTTCAAAGATGGGCATGACGCACTGCATTTTGGATGAAGTTTCAGGAAAGGTTTGGTAAGTGTAACCAGATGCCCAACTTTGCACAATGACCAGGTGGTCAGACTGATTTGTTCAAATGCAACGACTTGACGTCTCATTTGTTAGATCAACCAGGCAGCCCTTAATCTTTCCTGCCTTGGCTTTGGACAAAGACAAGTCGTTACTTGTCTCACAACCACCTCATGATTTGTTATTGAGATCAATTTTCAGTGGCATGGACTTCCCTCTTACCCTTACTTATGTACGCTTAAAGCGGCAACTTCTGTATAAAGATACGTGCAAGGTAAAAGAGTAAAACAAAACAGGCAAAACCATTGAGATTCATTTTTTTTAAAGAGAATGGGAAAGGGTTGATGAGTTTTTCCTAGATGTCGGCACATCTGACAAAAACGTCCTATACTAAAAGACATACAATAGTGAGTGACTTTGTCCAAAAGAAACACAACAGCTTAGGTCTGGAGAAGACTGTACTACGCACTGTTTTCAGCTGAAGACCGCCACGGGATCAACAGGCGTAGACGTCGCCATTGGATGTCTGTCAGAAGTGGGATTTGAACCACGCCTCATTACGAGACTGCGACCTTAGCGCAGCGCCTTAGACCACTCGGCCATCCTGACAACTTCTGTGGTGAGCTCCTGAGACTGCTACGCGAAAACTACGTGTGTGCTGAGCAACTACTTGTTCAGAAGGCAAAGTCTGAATGATGAAGAAGGCTCTTTCATTTTTGACGTCATTCACAAGAATGTTGTGGTGTTCTCCTGGTGGAGTAACCAAGAAACCAGGTGGAAGCAATGTCATGGAAGTGTGTCTGGTGACACTGCCAGGATATTCTGCAGCCTACGGCAACAGGGAAACCATGACTGTCCATCCAAATTAACAACCTGTTTGTTGCAGGAACAAGGCCCTTCTTTGTGTGCTGTTGGCCTTTTTTCTCACTCTTTCTTTCTGCTCGTCAATTTTTTTGACTTGAAAAAGATTTTGATCTTAGTGTGAAATGATCAAACAACAGGAAGGATTATGGCATGAATTGGGATGGCACATTGGCAAACGTAGAGCATTCTGGGTACAAGAGGAGCAAGTGACTTTTGTCGAGCCACTCTCGGGGGCAAAAGACGCCTCTGGGTGGGCTCGAACCACCAACCTTTCAGTTAACAGCCGAACGCGCTAGCCAATTACGCCACAGAGACATCGGATGTCGGCGTCCCTTTTTGATGAAAAAGTATTCAGTTGTAAAAATTGACATCATTTCATGGCTTATTTGGCTCATAAGGGTCTTTTTGAGAGACTGCATTTTCATGCGGTTTTCTGGAGCCTTTACTTTTGGGAGGAAACAAAGTCTACCATCTTCGACGTCTGACATTGCTGTTCTACTCGCTTTCAGATCCTCGTTAGTATAGTGGACAGTATCTCCGCCTGTCACGCGGAAGACCGGGGTTCGACTTCCCGACGGGGAGTATTTTTACACAGCACTGAAGCAGTGTAACGTAAACCCTGCTTACTTGCTAAAGTTAAAGCCTGCACCAACACTGCCCGAGAAATGTACATGAGCAGGGCACCACCCTCTACTCTCACAGTCTGTATGAAAAATAAATACCAAATATAGCCTTTGCCAAGTGTTGCCATTTCTAAAATGTGTGCCATGCTTAGAATGATGAACAATGAATTCATTGATTCCAAAAGGACAGTCTGTTGCCAAAGTTTGTGCAGGTCTAAGAACACGAGCCCCTCTAGCTCATGAGGCCCCGCCCAAATTTCGCTTCTTTCGGGTTCAGCTTTCAAAGATGGGCATGACGCACTGCATTTTGGATGAAGTTTCAGGAAAGGTTTGGTAAGTGTAACCAGATGCCCAACTTTGCACAATGACCAGGTGGTCAGACTGATTTGTTCAAATGCAACGACTTGACGTCTCATTTGTTAGATCAACCAGGCAGCCCTTAATCTTTCCTGCCTTGGCTTTGGACAAAGACAAGTCGTTACTTGTCTCACAACCACCTCATGATTTGTTATTGAGATCAATTTTCAGTGGCATGGACTTCCTCTTACCCTTACTTATGTACGCTTAAAGCGGCAACTTCTGTATAAAAGATACGTGCAAGGTAAAAGAGTAAAACAAAACAGGCAAAACCATTGAGATTCATTTTTTTTAAAGAGAATGGGAAAGGGTTGATGAGTTTTTCCTAGATGTCGGCACATCTGACAAAAACGTCCTATACTAAAAGACATACAATAGTGAGTGACTTTGTCCAAAAGAAACACAACAGCTTAGGTCTGGAGAAGACTGTACTACGCACTGTTTTCAGCTGAAGACCGCCACGGGATCAACAGGCGTAGACGTCGCCATTGGATGTCTGTCAGAAGTGGGATTTGAACCCACGCCTCATTACGAGACTGCGACCTGAGCGCAGCGCCTTAGACCACTCGGCCATCCTGACAACTTCTGTGGTGAGCTCCTGAGACTGCTACGCGAAAACTACGTGTGTGCTGAGCAACTACTTGTTCAGAAGGCAAAGTCTGAATGATGAAGAAGGCTCTTTCATTTTTGACGTCATTCACAAGAATGTTGTGGTGTTCTCCTGGTGGAGTAACCAAGAAACCAGGTGGAAGCAATGTCATGGAAGTGTGTCTGGTGACACTGCCAGGATATTCTGCAGCCTACGGCAACAGGGAAACCATGACTGTCCATCCAAATTAACAACCTGTTTGTTGCAGGAACAAGGCCCTTCTTTGTGTGCTGTTGGCCTTTTTTCTCACTCTTTCTTTCTGCTCGTCAATTTTTTTGACTTGAAAAAGATTTTGATCTTAGTGTGAAATGATCAAACAACAGGAAGGATTATGGCATGAATTGGGATGGCACATTGGCAAACGTAGAGCATTCTGGGTACAAGAGGAGCAAGTGACTTTTGTCGAGCCACTCTCGGGGCAAAAGACGCCTCTGGGTGGGCTCGAACCACCAACCTTTCAGTTAACAGCCGAACGCGCTAGCCAATTACGCCACAGAGACATTGGACGTCGGCGTCCCTTTTTGATGAAAAAGTATTTCAGTTGTAAAAATTGACATCATTTCATGGCTGTATTTGGCTCATAAGGGTCTTTTTGAGAGACTGCATTTTCATGCGGTTTTCTGGAGCCTTTACTTTTGGGAGGAAACAAAGTCTACCATCTTCGACGTCTGACATTGCTGTTCTACTCGCTTTCAGATCCTCGTTAGTATAGTGGACAGTATCTCCGCCTGTCACGCGGAAGACCGGGGTTCGATTCCCCGACGGGGAGTATTTTTACACAGCACTGAAGCAGTGTAACGTAAACCCCTGCTTACTTGCTAAAGTTAAAGCCCTGCACCAACACTGCCCGAGAAATGTACATGAGCAGGGCACCACCTCTACTCTCACAGTCTGTATGAAAAATAATATACCAAATATAGCCTTTGCCAAGTGTTGCCATTTCTAAAATGTGTGCCATGCTTAGAATGATGAACAATGAATATTCATTGATTCCAAAAGGACAGTCTGTTGCCAAGTTTGTGCAGGTCTAAGAACACGAGCCCCTCTAGCTCATGAGGCCCCGCCCAAATTTCCGCTTCTTTTCGGGTTCAGCTTTCAAAGATGGGCATGACGCACTGCATTTTGGATGAAGTTTCAGGAAAGGTTTGGTAAGTGTAACCAGATGCCCAACTTTGCACAATGACCAGGTGGTCAGACTGATTTGTTCAAATGCAACGACTTGACGTCTCATTTGTTAGATCAACCAGGCAGCCCTTAATCTTTCCTGCCTTGGCTTTGGACAAAGACAAGTCGTTACTTGTCTCACAACCACCTCATGATTTGTTATTGAGATCAATTTTCAGTGGCATGGACTTCCTCTTACCCTTACTTATGTACGCTTAAAGCGGCAACTTCTGTATAAAAGATACGTGCAAGGTAAAAGAGTAAACAAAACAGGCAAAACCATTGAGATTCATTTTTTTAAAAGAGAATGGGAAAGGGTTGATGAGTTTTTCCTAGATGTCGGCACATCTGACAAAAACGTCCTATACTAAAAGACATACAATAGTGAGTGACTTTGTCCAAAAGAAACACAACAGCTTAGGTCTGGAGAAGACTGTACTACGCACTGTTTTCAGCTGAAGACCGCCACGGGATCAACAGGCGTAGACGTCGCCATTGGATGTCTGTCAGAAGTGGGATTTGAACCCACGCCTCATTACGAGACTGCGACCTTAGCGCAGCGCCTTAGACCACTCGGCCATCCTGACAACTTCTGTGGTGAGCTCCTGAGACTGCTACGCGAAAACTACGTGTGTGCTGAGCAACTACTTGTTCAGAAGGCAAAGTCTGAATGATGAAGAAGGCTCTTTCATTTTTGACGTCATTCACAAGAATGTTGTGGTGTTCTCCTGGTGGAGTAACCAAGAAACCAGGTGGAAGCAATGTCATGGAAGTGTGTCTGGTGACACTGCCAGGATATTCTGCAGCCTACGGCAACAGGGAAACCATGACTGTCCATCCAAATTAACAACCTGTTTGTTGCAGGAACAAGGCCCTTCTTTGTGTGCTGTTGGCCTTTTTTCTCACTCTTTCTTTCTGCTCGTCAATTTTTTTGACTTGAAAAAGATTTTGATCTTAGTGTGAAATGATCAAACAACAGGAAGGATTATGGCATGAATTGGGATGGCACATTGGCAAACGTAGAGCATTCTGGGTACAAGAGGAGCAAGTGACTTTTGTCGAGCCACTCTCGGGGGCAAAAGACGCCTCTGGGTGGGCTCGAACCAACAACCTTTCAGTTAACAGCCGAACGCGCTAGCCAATTACGCCACAGAGACATTGGATGTCGGCGTCCCTTTTTGATGAAAAAGTATTTCAGTTGTAAAAATTGACATCATTTCATGGCTTTATTTGGCTCATAAGGGTCTTTTTGAGAGACTGCATTTTCATGCGGTTTTCTGGAGCCTTTACTTTTGGGAGGAAACAAAGTCTACCATCTTCGACGTCTGACATTGCTGTTCTACTCGCTTTCAGATCCTCGTTAGTATAGTGGACAGTATCTCCGCCTGTCACGCGGAAGACCGGGGTTCGATTCCCCGACGGGGAGTATTTTTACACAGCACTGAAGCAGTGTAACGTAAACCCCTGCTTACTTGCTAAAGTTAAAGCCCTGCACCAACACTGCCCGAGAAATGTACATGAGCAGGGCACCACCCTCTACTCTCACAGTCTGTATGAAAAATAATATACCAAATATAGCCTTTGCCAAGTGTTGCCATTTCTAAAATGTGTGCCATGCTTAGAATGATGAACAATGAACTCATTGATTCCAAAAGGACAGTCTGTTGCCAAAGTTTGTGCAGGTCTAAGAACACGAGCCCCTCTCGCTCATGAGGCCCCGCCCAAATTTCCGCTTCTTTTCGGGTTCAGCTTTCAAAGATGGGCATGACGCACTGCATTTTGGATGAAGTTTCAGGAAAGGTTTGGTAAGTGTAACCAGATGCCCAACTTTGCACAATGACCAGGTGGTCAGACTGATTTGTTCAAATGCAACGACTTGACGTCTCATTTGTTAGATCAACCAGGCAGCCCTTAATCTTTCCTGCCTTGGCTTTGGACAAAGACAAGTCGTTACTTGTCTCATAACCACCTCATGATTTGTTATTGAGATCAATTTTCAGTGGCATGGACTTCCCTCTTACCCTTACTTATGTACGCTTAAAGCGGCAACTTCTGTATAAAAGATACGTGCAAGGTAAAAGAGTAAAACAAAACAGGCAAAACCATTGAGATTCATTTTTTTTAAAGAGAATGGGAAAGGGTTGATGAGTTTTTCCTAGATGTCGGCACATCTGACAAAAACGTCCTATACTAAAAGACATACAATAGTGAGTGACTTTGTCCAAAAGAAACACAACAGCTTAGGTCTGGTGAAGACTGTACTACGCACTGTTTTCAGCTGAAGACCGCCACGGGATCAACAGGCGTAGACGTCACCATTGGATGTCTGTCAGAAGTGGGATTAGAACCCACGCCTCATTACGAGACTGCGACCTTAGCGCAGCGCCTTAGACCACTCGGCCATCCTGACAACTTCTGTGGTGAGCTCCTGAGACTGCTACGCGAAAACTACGTGTGTGCTGAGCAACTACTTGTTCAGAAGGCAAAGTCTGAATGATGAAGAAGGCTCTTTCATTTTTGACGTCATTCACAAGAATGTTGTGGTGTTCTCCTGGTGGAGTAACCAAGAAACCAGGTGGAAGCAATGTCATGGAAGTGTGTCTGGTGACACTGCCAGGATATTCTGCAGCCTACGGCAACAGGGAAACCATGACTTTCCACTCCAAATCCAACCTTCCATATACTCTCACCTTTTGGAAAATGAAAGACATCAACCTGGACAATTTATCCTCATTTGCCAACAGCTTCCCCCCCACTGATAGTCTCCTCATTCCTGACAAACTACTGTCATATTACCACTGTCCCGGTTGGGCAATCAGAAGAAAGCCCAGTTGCAGGGAAGAATCATTAGCACATGAAAGGCATAGTCCAAGGCTTTAATTTACATTAGCCATGTAACATAACTCACAGGACCAAGACAATATCTGGATACAAAACGAGCCAACACTGAGGGCTGCAGCAGAGTTAAATACACAAAGCCTGACTGCTGAAGTGCAGACAGCGTGTGACCGCTTATCAGGAATCACAGGAGAATGGGCGGAGTCACAGCAGCCTGCACAGAAGCAAAAAAAAACAAGTAGCTGAGCCAGAACATGACAATAACTGCAATCTCCAAGATCTCCTGGACAATCTTGCTCCACTTAAATCCAAGTCCATCACATTCACCACTTCTGCACCCTGGTTCACCTCCAGTCTCAGACACCTGAAAGTCATAGGACGGAATCTGTAGAGATTATACAAAAAGAAAAAAAAAGTCATACTGTCCATAACCAAATGTACACCCTTTTGTAAGCCCTTTTCTCTCTTCTCTCCAAAACAACTTGTCCAAATTTCCACCCACCCACCCCCCACTCTAGATTTTTGTAAAACCATGGGATCACATCAAAAATTTAGCAAATCTGCTAGTAGCTTAAGATTTCCTTAAACCCAAATGCAATCCCTGCTGCTCTGACTCCCCCACTTCACTTATTTTCTCATTTTAACCTCCCAACAGTTGATCAAATGAGTGAACTCATCCAAAAATCCAACACCTCCTCCTGCCAGCTTGATCTTGCGCTGCCCACTGCTCTGGTCAAGGCTGCTCTCCCTTTCTTTCCCCACTCATCACTAGCATCATTCACGCTTCACTTAAAACCACGGTAACTACCTTCTCTCTGGACTTCCTCAAAAAACCCTCCGTAAGCTTCAACTGGTTCAGAACTCAGCTGCTCGAATAATAACCCGAACCCCCTCCATTCAGCATATTACACCCGTCCTACAGCAGCTTCATTGGTTACCAGTACCTCATCAGATCACTTACAAAATACTCATTTTAAATTTCAAAGCCCTCCACAACCTCGCCCCTCCGTATCTTTCAGAGCTCCTGACTGTTGTTACTGCCTCAGATCCTCTTCCTCCCTCCAACTGGTTCCTCCACGATCACTTCTCATCACCATGGGAGATACAGCTTTCAACACCTCTACCTCACAACTCTGGGACTCCCTCCCCTCTGATGGACTCACTTTCTCAATTCTCCAAATACCTGAAAACGTACCTTTTTCGTCATGCATTCAATACCTGACACTTACCTATAATTTTCACTGTTGACTTACTGTTGTGTTTTTATTGCTGAGCTATTGTTGTGTTTTTATACTATTATTGTGTGTTTATGCTTTTATTAATGTACTGTGAGGTGACATTGAGTGCCAAGAAAAGTGCCATATAGATAAAATGTATCATTATTATGATCCTCTGCTAGAGTTATGTTACAGTGCATTATTATATTTTTAATAAAAAAAAAGACAATAAATGATTAACAGTTTATTCAGGCTAAAAAGTGAATGCAGTGGTCCGGGGGTGTCTCCTTTGAATAAAATGTCCTCACTTCTCCGTCTTACCGTTGCCAACACATCCAACAAAAACACCTTAAAGAAAATGAAATATAAATCAATAACCCACAAGACACCTGTCAGCATCAGCCTTAAAGAAAACATACCATGAACATTCTACTTTCTGAGGTTGTAAGTGTATTAAAATGTTCATTCTATACAGAAACCTAAAGTGGTATTTTTGATCTGTTCATGCATTTAGGAGTCATCCTCTAAAAACCTGTGCTCTCAGCAACAGCCCCTTCCATACCAATGAAAATAAGCGGGTTCTCACGATGTGATGTAACATCTTGAGACGGTCCCTTTTAGGAAGAGTCTGCTCTGCCAGCACCGTCCCCAGTCTAACACCAACACCCAATTTCTTCACAGAACTAGCAAAAACAGTTGTGTCCTGTCTCCAATAAATTCCAGGTCAGACAGAAGTTCATTACTTTAGACGCGGAGCTCCTTTATGACCATTTAACAACAAATTTTTCATTGACATCTGATAAATATTAAAAAACTAAATTTTAAAGGATTACCAAACCAGGAAGTTGGAGGGTGACTCCACCCACAGCTGAAATAAGAAAATCCAGTCAGAGGGGGCGGGGCTTGGGGGCAGGACTGCCATCATTACTGGAGCTGCAGATCATGATGTCAGACTTCTGTAACTGACATGGTTTGACCAATCACAAAATTCAACTGTAATACCTCATATTAACCTGTAGGTGGCCGCACACAGATGGTTTTTGACTATATTTTGAAGAATTAAACCGTTTTATTTCAATTTGTCAAAAATGTGGCAATGACCAACAGACACGACTTTTAAAACATCTTTTATAGAGATCAAAAGCTAACAAAAGTTCATTCAGGGTTTGGTTACCCTTGAAGACTTATTTTTCTTTCCTTTTTCCTCCGTAATCAGAAAAAGGCTACAAGTACAAATTAAAAACCAAACACAATACTATTGGAGTGGGTCTTTATCTGAGCAAATATGATAACGTATTCATGAAATGTATCATTTGGTTTGGAAAAAAGGGTCATCTACCACCAACACCCCACCCCCCACCCCCGTATCACCACACTCGATGGGACACCTATAAATCAAGTCTCAAATTACAAATATCTTGGCATCTGGTTAGATGATACATTGTCCTTCTCAACCCATATTCACCATCTGCAGTCAAAGGTTAAATCTAAAATAGGTGCTCTGTACAGAATGCGCTCCTCCCTCACCTTCTCTGCTAGACAAACACTGGTTCAAACAACCATCCTGCCCATTCTTGATTTTGGTGACGTTATTTACAGATCTGCTTGTAAGCAGTTGCTGCAAAAGCTGGACCTCCTGTATCACTCTGCTATTCGATTCATAACAAATGCTCCATTCAGAACTCACCACTTTATTCATCCGTGAACTGGACTTCATTATCCACCCGCCGAAAATGTCACTGGCTACTGTTAATTTATAAAACTCTACTTGGTCTTTCTCCACCCTATCTGCACCACCTTTACATACCTCATCCTCTGTGTACAACACACACACTTCAAAGCTGTTATTGTTAAGAGTCCCAAAATGCAGTTCTTCTGTTGGTTCTGTCATTTCAATGTTCTGCAGCCAGAGACTGGAATGACTTACAAAAAACTCTGAAATTGGACACTTTTATATCAATAGAAGATTTTAAAAATCATCTTAATGACTATTTAAAAGATGAATGTTTTTGTTTCTCATAGTAATGATTTTAGGGTATTTTATTTTATACTGTTTTGTGTCTGATTTCTTTCTGATTTTATTCTATTGTATTTACTGTTTTTTGCATCTGATTCCTTTCTGTTTTTATTCTATTTTTATTTTCTTAAATCTCTTGACCTCTTTCCTTTTCTCAAAAGGTCTTGCCTTTTGCCAGGCCACAGTTGCAAATAAGAATGTTGTTCTTAATCTGTCCTGCCTGGATAAATAAAGGTTAAATAAAAAATAAAAAGTATATTGTTTAAATTGGCAGCATTAAAAAGAAGCAAAAAAAAAAAAAAAAAAAAAACCATGAATTATATTGAAACTATGTTGTAGTCACCTTTCATTTTGCAGTTTCACGGCGACGTCAGACAAAATGGCGATAGAGTTGTGAGCGTGATACACAACTTCAGGTTAATGGTTTTAGAACGGTAAACCACAGAACTGAATGCTAATTAACACCATTTTTCATAAATAATAAAAGGTAACCAATTGCAACAAAAAAATTAAATATTAATTTATTTATTAAATAATTCATTTCATTTGTATTCATTAAAAGGAAAAACATACAAAACAACCTCAAGTTGATGGAAACAAAATAAAAAAAAGGAAAAAAAGAAAGCCATCTGCGCATGCAAGTCTGTTACAGCTTACGTCACTTTTACAAAGTAAATAGAAACGTCATCACTGAGCGACGCGGCTGATGGAAAAGGTTGGTGATTATTTGGCTTTGGAACTGTAATTTCAAAGCCAGAGTTTTGTCTTTCGGTTCACAACATGACACAGCTTTTTCAGACGCTCACGCGCACAGTGACGTCTCTTCTCAAGCTCTCACGCTGCTGCTAACAGGTAAAGTTCGTCACTTCAGCCATGTTCCTGAAAACGCTCGCTTTTGCTTGACTGCTTAAACCGGCCCTCACAGTCAGCCGCGAGCCATGAAGGACAAACTCGTTTCACTGTGACGACAGGGCGCAGCAGTGTGTGCTGCAGGACCATGGCTGACGTGATGGGTCAGCGGGGCTTGCTGGGTCTGGGCGTTCTCCTGGCCTGGCTGCTCCTGTTCCACCTGCTGGTCAACATCTGGCTGCTGTGCGTCTTCACCAGCCTGCTGGTGGTCCTGGGGGGCTGGCTCAGCTCGCAGGCCGTCCTGGAGTCCGACAGCGTGCTTCACCTGGAGAGGTTCGTCCCGCTCGAGCAGGTGGGTGTGCTCTGGTGTTCGTTATGACGTTTATGTGCTCAGAGTTGCCAACTTTTCATAAAACCTTGGAGTGAGACTATGCAGGAAATACATCAGGCAAGACATCAGGCGAGTGTAGCTTTGTGAAAGAGTATTAGAGAAATAAAGCATCACGACGTAAAAACCGATTAATTGAAAAGCAAAAAGACAATAATTAACTTTTTTAAAAGAGCAACCATTGGTTGTATAAGAGAACTGGACTGAGCTAGTATGACATCACCTACAGAAAATTATTTTCTTCCAGTTCCAACCAAATGAACTCAATTCAGTCACCATTTTTCCACAGTACAGATACCTCCATCTGGAGCCAGGCGACGTTAGTAAACAGTGGTTGGTGATTGACTTCCCTCATATAAAGAGAGCAAGGTTTGTTCATTCAGACGGTCCAGTTTTCTTACACCGTCAATGAGAGCAACAAATAAATTATACACCGTAACCTTTCAATTACCCAACTTAACCTGAGACTAAACCAATTTAAAAAAACTCTGATGCTTATTTCCTGGGGAGTGTAATATACATAACTTGTGTTTCTATAAGGGCTCTACCACTTAGAAGATTTTATTTTCTGGACTATAGAGCACACCTGTATATAAGAATCACATGCTCAATAAAAAAAAAATCATAGATATACAAGCCACACTGGGCTATATCTATTTTGAAAATGTGATATTTACTGCATGTACAGAATGATTTTGCCCTGTAGATGTTAGGGGTGTAACGGATCACAAAACTCACAGTTTGGATCGTGTCATGGTTTTAGAGTCACGTGTCAGGTCAGTAAAAGAAAAAAAGAAAAAAAAAAAAACAACAAGATAAAAGCTAAATTAATTTGCACACAATATTTATCTATAACTAATATCAGACATTCGCTCATTAAAGTCTATTGACTAGAAACCAAAAATCTTTAAACCTGGAACACAAACAAAATGCTAAAACATGTAGTTTCTGATTACATTTACATGTCTTTAGACCAAATCTTCAAAAATTGAGAGAAAAGAATGCTTTCTGAGTTTCGATGGAAATCTGAATGTTTCTGCTCCAGATCTCAGCCCATCAATTCTACCTGTGATCATTTTAAGGATTAAATGAAGGAATTGTGTGAGACACCCCGACCCTCTAATTCTGCGCACTGTGCAGGAAGCCCATTAGGTTCTGTTCAATTGGCAGGTGTGTGCTGTTTGCAGGCAGCCTGGCTGTTAATAGATGGAAAAACTGTGAACATCAGAGTGTAGTTTGTGCGGTCATCTCACAGGTACGTATGGATCACGTGCACGTCCTGAATGTAAAGCTTTTGCTGGCGGACAGGAACAGGAAGGCAGTGGGCGCACCTCAGTAATGACGAGAGAATGACAGCATCCTTACACAAAAAATCATACATTTACCACACGCACGACAATCACACATTTTGTTTTCATGGCAACCCTTAAAGTGGCTGAACGAGAAACTACGGGAAACTGACAGACGCACCTGCGCTCACCTTGAGATACGGCCGCACATGTCTACATTGTGGATCTGGGAAACCCAAAACTCATGGCCTGTGACTGAGGTGCATGTAACCTTGGCTTTAACGACGTGTGTTTCTCGTTCTTTAGTCAGAGTCGCTTCCATAATTAAAAAAGTTATTTGCATCTACAATGTGTTTACAAGATTCTTCAAATGAAATAGCCCAAAACGATTTTTGTAAATTGGCAACTAAAGTTGGTAAACAACATTTAGAACTTTTTCTCATAGCTGGAAATTATGAAATCAAACCTGTTGATGTTTTTATGAAGTAAAAAAGTACATCCGCATAAACAAAGACCCCCATTCATTGTAAATGTCGCTGAAGGCAAAAATTATTAATCCTACGAGTGTTTCTTCAGCCTCAACAAATGCATTCCACGAAAAAAAACATACATTTCAGCATGAGAAACAGAGGTGTGGCGTGAGAGAGTGAGATGTCAATGAAACGCGTGAGTCTCACGGCCAATGCTTGAGAGTTGGCGGCCCTGTGCGTTTGTTCCTCCGGGTCAAGCCCTCCCTCCACTGTGCTTCAGGCCCCCCTCTCCCCAGAGGATGAGCAGCACCTGGACCAGGAGATCCAGGACACAGTGAGGAAGATCACCAGGGACTTCGTCAGCTCCTGGTACTCCTCTGTGTCCTCAGAGGGACGCCTGGAGGCGGAGCTTCATCAAGCCATGTCCTCCATGGCCACGGAGCTGAAACAACGAGCCAGGAGGGTCGACAGGAAGGTGGGAGGAGTTACTTTTTATTCCCGGTGTGTCTGTATGCTCAGAAGTTGTCGTCAAGGAGTTGAAACCCTGAATCTACTGTTTGATTCTGTCTTTTTGAGACAGATTATGATCTGACAGAGTGAGACGCACCATGCGCGCACACAGCTCAGTGTAGTGGGCCGACTCCAGAGCGGGTGGGCGGGGCTGGGTTTTGGATGTAAAACAACAGCAGAGAGGCAGAGAGCAGTTCCTCTTTGGAGATGGGATAATATCTTTAGGTTATTAACTTATTACCCATAATGGTAAAAAATAATTTTAAAAAGCTCTAGCAGAAGTGCCTGTCGACTGTCGCGGAAAAATACGCGTCTTGTGTGAACCACAGAGCGGAGAGGAAGCACTCGCATCGCGGCGCTTCCACATCCATTGTGAACCCGGCGTGAGTCTTCAGATCTGAGGCTGAGAAGAAGGGAGTTCCAAAGTGGAGCCACTGCTCCAAAAGCTCTGTCACCTTTAGTTTTTAACCGTGTTCTCTTAACCACCAGCAGGCCCTGGTCACATGATCCAGGGACCTGCTGGGAGCATACGAGGACCTTTATGTAGACCCGTGCTTGGTTATTAACTGCTCTGTAAGTCAAGACCAGGATCTTGAACTGCACTCTGTGGTGGATAGGGAGCCAATGCAGCTGGATTAACATTGGGGTGAGAGGAGAATACTTGGAGGATTTAGTTAAAAGCCTTGCAGCAGCATTCTGGACAACCTGAAGACCTTCTACAGATTTTTTTACTCAGACATGTGAAGATGGAGATACAATAATCAAGACAAGAGGAAATAAAAGCATGAATGAGCATCTCCATCTCAGAACGTGATACAACTGGACTCAGTTTAGCCATGTATTTTTAGATGATAAAAAGTGCAGCGACATGACAGTCAAGAGATAAAACTGTACCAGAGGTTTCTGACAGAAGAACCAAGTGGACCAAATCACTGGACTATCTGAGAATGTGTCTAAAATCACCGGCGGAGGTGGGCTAGAAACAGAAACCGAAACAGCTGTGTGACACAGATGTTTGCACAGATCTGACTTTTTCAATAACAACTGATGAGGAGGATTTGACAGGTGACCTTTGACCCTATATACCCATTATATATAAAAATGATATTAAATTGTTACGTCATCTTGAAAAGGGGGGGGCACCTGTTAAAACGAGTTTGATGGAAAGTATTTTCCTGATCTGTCTCTCTTTTGATTTAGTCTTGTTTTAATCCCAGAAGCAAATAAAGGACAGAAGCAGCATGATTCAAGGTGGCATGAAAATCTGATATTCTGGAGTCTTAGTCCAGATTCGGTTCTGGTTGCTGCAGCAGAAATGTTTGATCTGATTTACTGCGACAGTCATACGCTGAGGATTTTTATATTCGTATGTGCGCTCTGGTGGTTTCCGCGCCATTCTCACAGGATTCTATCCTCTGCAGGATCTGGCAGAGAAGATCCTGCATGTTTTGGGGGGGCACCTGCAGGACTTCCTCGAAGCCAAAGAGCAGCAGATGAAGTCCAGCAGTGAACCGCAGCCGCTGTGGGCGGCCTATTCCAGCATCAGCACGCCCCACCCCGCCCTGAGCAGCCCCACTGAGGGGGTCAACTACATCCGAGCAGTGGCAGGTCTGCTGCTGCGGATCCTGGTGCCCCCCCCTCATTTGGAGACGCGCAGCGGTCGGTTCGTGGTAGAGGAGCTGGTCTCCTGCAGCGTCCTGCTGCCTCTGGTCGAGAAGCTGTCCGATCCCGACTGGCTCAACCTGCTCGTCATTGACATATTCGGGGAGTCCAGCGTCCCTCTGGAAACCGCTGTAGGAGATCTGGCGAGTCCTTCCCAGCATGCACCCTGTGCTGAGCTTGATCAGGGCCCAATGCCCCCCCCTGAACAGGCAGCAATCCCCCCACATTTGGACTACGAGGGTCCCGGTGGTGGAGCAGAGGACGGATCAGACGCAGCCTTTTCTGAGGCGCCGCCCTGTGATGCGCTGGACTCTGAGGGGGGGGAGTTTACCCACAGCCTTACTGAGGACGATGCCCCCCCCTTTCTGAAACATTTCACGAGAGGAAGCAAGGCAAACCCGTTCTACCTGGAGAACGACTCGGACCTGGACTCTCCCCTGACCGAGGACAAACCCGGTTCCATGGATTCTTTGCTCATAATGGGACGGGGGGAGGGTCTGTTTGAGTCCTGCGGCCCCCCTGCTGAAAACAGCTCTGGACTGGAGCTGGAGGAGAAAGTTACAGGGAGTTTAGAGTTAGTGGAGGATCCAGGCTGTTGCAGCGCATCATTAGCAGGAACAGCAGAGGGCGCTCACAGCAGCCAGCCGGACCTGGACCGGGCCGGATCCTGTGCAGGAACCCCCCACCGAGAGCTGCTGCTGAGCGTGGAGCAGGCGGGGAGCGAGCTGTCTGTGGTCAGTCCTCTTCAGGGGGGCCCCTCCATGCAAGCGTTCAGCTTCGAGCCGCTCTGCAGTCCTGAGGGGCCCGTCCTGATCCAGAACCTCCGCATCACAGGCACCATCACGGCCAAGGAGCACCGGGGTACCGGGTCACACCCCTACACCCTCTACACCATCAAGGTACGGAGCTCCAACTGCAGAGCTGAAACAAAGCGGTAAGGGGGGGCACAAAGGCTACTCTCCTTGATTATCAGCAACCAGGAGGCTGGACAACCTGGGCCACGTGATCAGCTGAGAGTGGGGCCAGTATGTCTGGAGAAAAATCAAGCAGGAGCCCCCACCCCAATATATACATGTCATATACACTTGCAGAGCAATAGCTACAACCATCCATCCTGTAAACATTTGTTTTAGTCCATTTAAATCAATCCAATTCATCTTTATGCAATATCAGTTCATCTAACTCAGGTGTCAGCAACCATTAACAGTTCTACTGATCAAAACCTAGAGGGAGCCGCATAGTCTCTCTTAGTGACATTTATTTAAATAATAAGTATAAATTGTGTCTATTTTTTGGCACGAGATAGTGTTGAGCAAACAAGACGTCTTCAGGTCAACAGGGATCAAATCAAATCAATCTTTATTTATATAGCACTTTTCATGTAAAAAATAACACAAAGTGCTTTACAACAAAAGCAAAACAGTATGCATAATATAAAAAACAGGTACAAATTAATATTAAAATAAAGCCCCCTGCTCTAGACCAGCCCACAATACGCTCACTAACTGATAGAAATAAGACAATAGGATAGGCTGAGCACGTGAATTGGTTGTTAGAAACGAATAGTTGGGACCCCCCTCTCAATGAACAGCTGCAAAGCCAGCCAAATGCAGCATCACAGGCGGGGTCCCGCCTCACCACAGCTAGGCGGTGATGCAGGTCCCCATCCAGAGCTGCAACAGCCGACCCAGAGAGAGGGGTCCCAAATGAGGAAGCACCGGATAAAAATGTAAGAATGAATACAATTTTAAAATGAGAATTAGAAGTAAAAGTATAAAAAAAATAAACAATAAAATAAGGAATATTAAGAATGAAGAGTAATAAGATATTGGGGAGGTGTCTTCTTTTTTATGCTACTATATTGGGCATATTTGTATTAAAAAATATCCTTGTTACATTACTATTTAAGTTAACGTCTTAACATGTTTATGTTAATGTTCATTAAAATGCATTGTCTCTTTCTCAATAAAGTTATACAACATTTATTCTGACCATTGAAATGCACTTTCTCTATTTACAGACTAAAAAAGAAATAGTGTTTGTAGTACCTGTTTTTCAATTTATTTGTAGGTAAAACTGCACATTTGTTGAAATACATAAGAGCCATATGCTCTTACTTTGTACTTGCAAATATTTTCTTCTCAAGTTAAAATTATTATTATTATTTTTGATTATCGATATAGATGTTGTTTTGCCTGCAAGAGGCGGGAAAATATCGGATATCAGTATCGGTAGTAAAAAGTCAATATCGTGCGTCACTACATGAATCAATTTTCTTTTATTAGGATTTCTTGTAGCTACTCAGAAAAAACATTAATCTGTAGTTTTCAATAAACCTTTAAAAAAGCTTTTTTGTTAATCTTATTTTAATATTATGCAGGGCACGATTGATATCTGAGGTTCACATAGATGATAAACTGTAGGTTTTTCCATCCCTGTTGACCTGAAGACGTCTTGTTTGTTCAACTCTACCTCCAGAATGAACAGATTTTATATACAGAGCAAATTTTGTTTAAAAGTTTGATCTTTTATGAGTCAAAAGCATATTATCTCATGCTGAACAACATCGGTTATTAGCTGTCCAGAGCTGCACTGAGTTGATCCTGTTTGGCACAGAGTGTCTTTCATTTTAAAAATAAGTTTAAAATAAATATAGGAAATCACTTTTTAAGAGATTCTAGTTTTTTTGTTTTTTTTAATAAATTTTTGGTTTTGTATGTAGACATAAATCATATTTATTATTTTAAAAAAGAAGTTCCTGAACTAACTCCAGATTTCTTTAAAGCTAAAGTGAGACTATGCGGCTCCATCTGGCTTTTGATCAGTAGAAAACAAGTCCAAATCTCTTTTACTGTTAAAGGTTGCTGACCCCTGTGCTATGTAAACCCCAACATTCACAGGGGCGCATCACCCTGCAGCTGACATTGAAAAAACGGGATGATTTAAAGAATGAAAAATGAACATCTGGTGATTTCAACAAATCGCAAAATATTATCGAGTACTTTTTTATCCAACACTAATTTAAAACAATAAAAAAATGAAATTACAAAGGACACTCCTGAGCCTTCACACATGAGGAAATGAAGAAATGTCACATGAATGAAAGGCAAGCATCCATAACCAGTAGATTCCACTGCAACAACCCTGTTTCATGACAATGATTGGTCAATGTGTCGAGGATCTCCCTGAGAAAAATATTGGAATTAAAACAAACTTTTAAAAAGAGTAAAATGCATCAAATTAAAGACCCACATCAATGCAAATGGGGTTTTTGGTGTTTTTAATATATTCTTGAAGCATTTCTCTCATTTCTGGAGGTCTTGTATAAAATAATTCTAAGTTAAAACTGCGTTTCTGAGTATCTCTTAATTCAAATTCATTGGATAAGTAGCAGATGAAAACTGGATGTTTGAAAGAGCTCAGACTTATGACACATCGACTGTCATAGACGGTTTCTCCGTTCTGATTCTAGATCTGGCACTTGTAGACAGAGAGATCCAAATAGATCATGTTCCTCGTCTGAGCTGGAATCTGGATCAAAGCTGCTGCTGGATACTCTGATATTGTTTGCTGTTTTATTGCTATGCTAATGTTAGCTTGGGCTTGTGAGGTGCTTGTCACTATTGGGGGAGAGAGAGTAAACAACGGCATGCTAGAAAATGAGCAAGCAGTGAATTTCTATTGATCTGCTGCTGCTCTGCAGAAACTGTACAAAAAATAACACGGACTGTTTGATATCAGCGAAAAACTCAAGAATCATCATTAAAAGATCCCTGGGAGCAAGTTTACAATAAAAATAAATATATATTCCAGATTGAATCCAGAATCCAGATTGAACACACTTCTTAGTTAAACAAAACAATACTGCAATGAAAATGTTTTAGATTAAATCAATCTAGAGATTTGTAAATGTTAAAAAAATGAAAAGTACAAAAATCGTCCTTTTGAGAACCTAGTTTCTTTTGCTATAGTCTCAGTCACAGCGGCTGGTCTTGTAACTGCTGAGTCATGCTTCACGTTGTGTTGTCCTCTCAGTACGAGACATCGATGGCCTGTGAGAAGTCAGTAGGTCTGCAGTCGGTCTCTGAGGACGGGGAAGCCCCCCCGGCCGACGAGAGCTCGTCTCCCGGTCAGCCGATGGCCTATCACATGGTCAACCGAAGATACAGCGAGTTCCTCAACCTGCAGACCCGTCTGGAGGAGAAAGCCGAGCTGCGGAGGCTCATCAAAGGTGTGAGGGTCTTTACCTGCAGTGTGAGAGAACATCTGAAAACCTATCTGGTTCTGATACTTTATACTGGGTGGTTTCAGGTGTCAAAGGGCCAAAGAAAATGTTCCCAGAGATGCCCTTTGGGAACATGGACAGTGAGAGGATCGAGGCCAGGAAAGGCCTCCTGGAGACGTTCCTGAAGGTTTGCACCCTAATGATTTCAGGTTGTTGGTCTACTGGATCTATGATCTGAGCGCTGTCTACTCGGATCCTCTCAGCATCTGTGCGCCATGCCGGAAATAGCCAACAGTGAGGAGATGCAGGAGTTTCTGGCCCTCAACACAGACGCCAGGATCGCCTTTGTCAAGAAGCCCTTCATCGTCTCACGCATCGACAAGGTCTGACCTGAGAGTGCTCCTGCAGGCTGAGAGGGGCTCCCTCTCTGAAGAACACAAACCTCTGTGTGCAGATGGTGGTGAGCGCCATTGTGGACACGCTGAAGACGGCCTTTCCTCGATCTGAGCCGCAGAGCCCCACAGAGGACAACGATGGAGAGGTGGACGGAGGGAAGATGTGTGCAGACAAAAGGAGCAGGTTTGACTTCTTATTCATCCTTTATCGTCATTTACCCACAGGAATGAAACCAAATTTGTGACTCCTGTCCCACACCAAGTATGACAGAATCAATGTGATACACAAAAGTATCTGATTGAGTACCTGCTCCTCTAAAAGGAAGGTTTGTCAAGCAAACAACTCACTGCTGTTCTGACAAGCTTCTTTAGTGCTGAACCAAAGAGGAGCCTCATAGGAGCCTCTCGAGGTGCGATTCATGCCATGTTCATCAGTGGTACTGGTGCATTCATGTTATTTATGTGACATTAGAAACAGCGCGCTGTCTGCGTCTACTTTAGAAAAATACAGTCACAACTCAGACCTTTTTACTCATCTGTATGCGGAGCAGGTGGTGAGCCCCGCCCCGCCCCACTGCATTTGGTAAAGGAGCAAAGTGCACTCCGTGTCCGCGCTGTACCCGTGCAGCTATGGTTTTAGGCATTTGGGCTAAAAACTTAGTGGTAAAACTGGTAAGCCATGAAGACAATGTCTTGATCCCTGCATTTCACTGTCGTGCTCTCGCAAAGCGCCCCCTGGTGGACTTTTCTGTATTATTTTAGGAAACCGATTCAGGGAGAGAGAGGACCGATAATCGTTTGTAAGTTGAAATATCGCGATAAATCGCCGTATCGATATTTTGTCCCACCTCAACACTGGACAGATGAGCGGCTTTTGTTCCCAGGGCGGAGATCAATCGCTTGATATGACAGACAAAGTGGGATGCTGCGAGCATTACAATTGTTCTCTTTCATTAGAAAAATGAAACACAGATATGTTAAAAACTCAGAAAACATGATTCTCATCGGAGGGGACTTTAAAAGATTTTGTGTTTAAGCCTCACCGGCGACGCTCAGGTGTTAAAGGGTTAAATAGATCCTTTATTACAGACTCGAGGTTCGTTTACCACAAGAGACACAACAGATAAGACTTAAAGATGTACATGAATACATTCTCGTGGTAATACAAGTATAGAATTACAATAAAAACAATGACATAAAATACCAAGTATCGTAAACATAAAAATAAAAAAAAACAATTGCAGATTAATTTAAAAAAATAAAACGTAAAAGTTTAAAAGAGGTGACCATACCGAAACCTCCAATTTGGGGACTGGTATTTAAAAGTGCTGTATTTCACATTGGTGAGAGTTAAAATAATTGTTTCATTTGAAGCGTTTAAATAATAAATAAAACCACAATTATGATTCTTCTGTTTTAAGCTAAAATCAAAAAACCTGTGTAGTTTTCTGTAACATAGTTTCTGCAGAGCAGCAGGAGTTTATTAGTTGTGGAACGGAGGCCTCTTCCATTCAGCGCCCTTGTCAACCTGTTGTAGTCCACAGCAGGCGCAGGGCGCCGCGGTCCTCCGCTGAAGGTCCTCCGCTGAAGGTCCTCCGCTGAAGGCTCGCGCCGTGCAGCAGATCGTTTCCGCGTCTGGTCTATTTTATGTGCAACTTGTGAGCGCGTCAGTCCTGGCAGGAAGTTAAATCAAGATACATGAGAAAATCCAGTTTATTTACAAAATATAACCAATTTTTAACAATAAAACACCAGGATTGACAAAAGCGATCATGTTTTTGTATCTAAACAGACTGTAGAGATGAAAATAAACTCAATCACACACGTACACACTTCTCTCTGCGTTTCAACAACAGATACATTAAAGAAGTCTAGGCCTACTAACTACTAGCTTCTTCTTAGCAGAAACACGGGGTCATATTTTTAGGTTATTAACTTATCCATGTTGGCAAAAACAAAGTTCTAGCAGAAGCTCCTCTCGACCGTCGCGGAAAAAATGCACGTCTGGTGTGAATTACAGGAGAAAGTGGATGCCGCCTGCTAGGGATGTGAATCTTACAACAAGTAACGATTCCATTCGATTCCGATTCTTGGGGTGCCGATTCGATTCTGAAACGATTCTCGATTCAGGCATTAAAAAACACAAAGGAAAAATTTTAATTAAAAAAAGGGAATGTATTTATGATACTGTGCAAACTTATATTATTCAGACCCTCAAGGATTTCACAGAAGATTTTTATGATTGTTGTGGCCCGAAATGGCCGATGTTGCAGCAGCTTTTGTAAAAAGTTGCAATGTGTTTGAATATATACATATTTTCAAAAGTGCCTAAAAATTTTAATTATGAAATACAAATCATATTCTCATGTTCCAAATCTTTTATTATGACATATGCACAAAGTAAATACAGCACAGCATCATCCCCTTGAGCTGTCATTTAACTTGAATAGAACTGTCAAACATAAAATGAACTTTGGTCTTTCCTGCTAACATAACCCAAATATGTGTTGATTTAAACATATTTTAGAATAAAATATTTTCCAGTGGAAAATCGTGAACTTAAAAACATCATAAACAGATGAATCCTCAGATGTTCTCAGAATCTTCCTCTTTATCTATTTCTAAAACATCACTGCTGAGCTGCTGGTAGAGGAAGACAAAGACTTTGAGGAGCTGATCTGGTTTTATTGATCTGCTCTGTTTTAAAGAAGCTTCTCTCAGGTGTCTGTAGGTTTGTTGTGGAGAAGGTTCTTGGTGAAATTCTTTTCCTGCAGACTCTAAATTCTTCCTTTACATTACCAGTTAAAGTGAAATAGTTTCAGATTTCCAGAGTCTCTCTCTGTATTTCTCTTCATACTCGGTACCTGTTGTGCAGCAGCTGTGTCCCACGCAATAACATACTGATCTGTACCTGCGCCCCCCGTGCCGCGTGCGCGCCCGGGGACAGCGCACCTTCACCCCCGCGTGCACGCAGCGCATGCTCACCTGCAGGGTGACCGTTCACGCGCGTTATGAAGAGAAAAGGTGTGAGAGGACTATAGAATTATAATTAAAGAGAGCACGGCCGAGTCGGAAGGGAAACGGTCACGTGGTCATCCATGACTGTTGTCACGGTAGATTGATCTCAATAAAGTTGCAGTGAAAATAAAAAGCTGCAAGGTGCGCAACAAATCTCGGGGTTTGATTGGATTTGGATTAAAAGTTGTTATCGAAACATCAGGAAATTCTGGAGGGACGAATGATTTCAACAGTATGAAGGCAGAGAAAGACTTTTCAAACTTTAAGCTCCGGTGATGGGACGAGATATGAGCGCGAGCATTTGAAGTGTTCCCGAAGTGTCTGATTTAGCAGATTTTACACACTGCACGTCATGTCAAGCTCCTTACCCCAGGATTTGTGGAATCCGAAGTGAGCCCATACATTTACCAATTTATAACGGGACAGGAGGAATCTTTTTTTCTCTCATGTTGCGTAGCGCGCGCGCTCAGTAAGCTCCGCTCACCTCCAGGGAAAACAAACTACGGTAGCCGTTTCAGGACAAACATTACGACTTGCAAGTAAGCTAGCAGGTTCGAGCCATTAAATAAAACATATAAATGCAGGAATATGGCGGGAGGGGGCGAATTGATTCTTAGATATTTAGAATCGATTCTGAATCGTTAAAAATGAGAATCTAGATTCGAATGTGAATCGATTTTTTCCGACACCCCTACCGCCTGCGCTCCGTGCCGCTTTGTGGCGCTTCCACGTCCAGTATGAACCCTAACGTAAGCCTCAGCCAAGTTTTCTTAATTTCCTTCATTTAGACGTTTTCCTGCTAGCTTACGGCCCTGAACAGCTTCAAGCTAACATTAGCGGTGCAACAAAAATAGTGATTAATATAAGTTCTATCCAGCTGTACAGTTTAGATCCAGATTCCATCTCAGACGAGGAACACAAAGGCGTTCATAGATCTATTAGTCTGACAACGGATGGATTAGAATAGAGTGGAGTGGGAAGCTTGTGGTCTGCAGTAGCATCTTCTATATCACAGCTACAAGCTTTTCAAACTGCATTGTTTTGTCCTCTCCTGATTCACAATGATTTGAACCAAAGAAATACTCAAAAGTGCATTTTAAATCTCAGTTTTCTTCATCTATGTCTTCTATCATCATAAAATGCCATGAGAATAAGTTTAAAACACCATTTTCATCAGAGTGGGTGTTTAAAGCAGATCAGAGAGGGAACAAATGGCAGCAGCTTCAAAGGTGACGAACTGAAACATTTCAAAGATCTTAGAGACACAAGCTTCAGAAAGGGATCATTTTTCATTTCTTTTCTTTCCATACAACTTTTCAGCTCTTTTTCCTTCACATTTATGACAGAAAGCAGATCAGAGAAGGTTCTGCTCATCTGTGACTCTTTGATCCATCACAGGTCCCGCCTCAAGCTCTCCGCTAAAAGTGTCCCCTTCATGAACGGTTCGGATGTGCGGGCTCCGGTGCTGTTCAGCTGTGACCAGACTGCCACAGTAAGGAGGCGTCATCACGTCTGCATGGTCGTCTCTCAGGTTCGTCCGCTTCATGTTCTGCTGCGCTCCTGCAGATGTTTAACGGGATGTCTCTGGGAGATCTGGAAGCATTTCTGGACAAGCAGGAAAAGCTGTCGGCGGGTGCTGAGGAGGAGGAGGAGGTCCGTCCCAGTTCAGGACAACAGGGAGGCTGGGTGGACGTCCACAGAGCAGAGCAGGGTCAAAGACACGGTGAGACCCTCACGACTGTGAGGAAGAAACGTACCACTGAGATGTTGTTGAGGTTTGGATGAATTTGCCTTCAGCTTTTCCCAACACAGGCTTGTTATGATTTGTGTTAAAGGTTAAAGCTTTTAAAAACACATCAGTTAAGTCTGGTTCTCTGTTGATTAAGGATTTAAAAAAAGTTTTTTTTTATAAATAACTGAGCCTTCATAACATTCGTTCAGAGACTGGATTGAATGTTTGGTTGAATCAATTTGCTGACTCTTGTTTTGTCTCAGTCTCACCACACGGGGGCAGTGTTGACTCTCCTTTGTCTGCAGAAAAGGCTACAAAAGTTATCAGCCCTCTGCAGTTATCTTATAAAATCATCAGCAGGTCTGGAAAGGACCTTCGTCCATCCAGACACGTTTAAATTCTAGAAAAGACAGACAGTCTTCCTGCTGAAAACACCAAACATGTCCAGACTTTTCCTCAGATTTCCTGATATTTCTGTAATCTTGAGTGTATTTGTGTCTGGTTCAGGTGAGATGGTGCTGGCAGAGGTGGCTCTGAACGTCTTGTGTCTGCTGATGAAGCAGCAGTGGAGCTGGCTGTGCTCGGAGAACGTCCAGAAGGCCGTCAGGCTGCTGTTTGGGACCCTCATTGACAGGTGACCACATGTCAGAGAGATGCTCACTCCACCTTGTTCTGTTTCCACACAGCCAGTGTAACGTGAGCCAATCCCAGTCTGCTTTATAGAGATATTGACCTCTGCTCACAAAAATCTCTGCAGGAGGACAAAACATGTTGGACAAAACTCAGTTTTATCATTTCAATCATGCCTTTTTGTCAAACTTTGTACTTTCAGGAGTTATGCTTCTGGAAGCTAGTTTGGATTTCTTTACAGTAGGTGGCAGTATTCCCTTTTTTTATTGATTTGTCATCTACAAATAAATAGGAAAAAAACAGCATGCGAGTGCAGAGACATTTGGAAATAATAAGAAATAAAAAATTACATTGATATAAGTAACTTTAATATTTGCCATCATGGTCTGTCTTATAGAACACACTGTTCTTTAAAGTTTGGTTCATGTTTTGGTTTAAACATAGATCTTTTTCAGGGATGACTCATGAGCTGACGCACTCAGCCACTGTCTTTTAGTGTTTCAAAGTACAGCAGCATGTTTGTTTTTCTGAGTCTCTTTGAAATCAGCTGCACTGAATGAGTCCATGAAGATCAAGCAGAGACAGCTGATCACTGAAGAAAAGGAAAAGAAGAATCCAGAATATTATTCCAACAACATAAATAGTTGAAATAGTATTGCAACTATGTTTGTTTGAAACCAAAAGTTCTGCATTTGAGGTTTGTTATACTAACACCAATATGATTGGATACATCAGAACAAAATTTCCACAATATTTCTAAGAGCTTCACAATTTTTCATAAAAAATTAAATCATAAACAAGTATATACTTTTGGCTTTTTAAAATTTTTGTAACATTATGAGACAGAACCTGAGTAACTTGTTGTTAGTTCATTCTGGGATGATGCTTTTATTGGATGTAAAACTTTGGGAGACAGTGGCTCAGGTGGTAGATCAGGTCAGCCAATGATCAAAGAGATAGGCAGTTCAATCCTCACTCCCGCCAGCCAACGTTATGTGTCCCTGTGAAAGACACTTAACCCAGTGTGTCTCCACTGGCGTGTGAATGTGTATGAGGCCATGTCCACGCGTAGCCGGGTATTTCTACAAACGCATATTTGCCGACCTCCGTTTTATAAAAACGGTTGCGTCCACACGTGATCGTTTTCAAAATAATTCCGTCCACACGTCCCCGCATACTTGCGCTGTTGGGCGATGTAATGAGCATGCCAGAACAGTAGTTGGCAGTGTTTTCCTAAAAGTCAGTGAAAATCTCCGACGGCGTCTTTCACGAGTGGCATGCCTTCGAGGAGCAGGAGGAAGGGATATTTGTTGTAAAATAGCCGACTGCAAAGTGCTTATTCTCCTTTGTTCCTCGACAAGAAGCAGTAATTGTGTTTGTAAAAAAAGCAAGTATGAAGCATCTGTACCAGCGTAATAATTAACACACTCCTCGGGTCCATGCTGAACATTGTAAACAGCGGCGCATCTATGACGTGTATGCACTAATTGTCGCAAAGAGTGACGTTTAAAAACGTAGATCTCCGGTTACGCATGTCCACACGCAGACGCGAAAACTGAGTTTTCCAAAATCTTCACTTTAGCCGGAGTTTTCCAAAAGCTCCGTTTTCAGTGACTTAAATCTTCGGTTACGTGTGGACGATAGGCCGAAACGGATAAAAATATATACGTTTTAGCAGATACCCGGCTACATGTGGACAGGGCCTAAATGTCCCGGTGATGGTCAGAGGGACAAACTGGCAGCCACGCCTCTGTCAGCCTGACCCAGGGCAGCTGTGGCTACAGTAGTAGTTTACCATCATCAAGTGTGAATGAATAATGGATATTCATTGTAATCACTTTGAGCGTCTGGAAAAGCGCAGATAAATCTAATCCATTATTATTATTAAAACTAAATGGTTTTACTTTTTGTTAGTTTGATATTTATAGTGATTTAAATTTCCTCCAACTGGACAGCATCATTCTTCATTTTCACCACCAGTAAATTCTGTGATGATCAGATGTAATATTAATTGAAAACTTGTTTACATTTCATATTGACATGCAGTTGAACAGACAGTAAGTCTGAGTTTAATCTGAGCTTATTTGATTATTATTCAACAAACTGAACTTATTTATCAATATTATTTATTAAAATGGTTTTTCATGTGTTGCAACTCAGAACCAACCAGAACCAGACAGTAACAGGTCCACTACAGCCGCGAGGCTGCATGTTGGACCCAAACCGAACCGCTTCAACATGAGCGAGCCCTGCGAATATGAACACCAACTAAACCAGCAAAGACAATGCAAAAGATCTCTATGTAGAAACAACTTCATTAATGTCAGCGACCCCAAAAACACGACCAAAAAAAACAAAAAACCGTGCAGACGTAAACTTTAGCTTCACGCTGTTCCCAGTCACGCACATGCTCACGTTCCATCTACAGACACGCGCTCGCCCACTTCACTCACCTTTTAAAAGAAATAAGAGACAGATTGACTTTGGCTCCTTTCTGCATGCGAGGGAGTACAGATATGTAAAATTCATGCATTTTTTAAAATTAATATCTGTGTGAAATGGCCAAATAAAAATGGTGAACGCAAAACGTGTTGAGGTGAGAATCGGTTTAATCGACACCTTTGGTGGGGAAGTTTGCCAAAACGCCAGAAAGATTGACAAAAAAATTAAAAAACATCTGGTATCCAATTTACAAAAAATATTAGAAAATTAAAAAAAGAAGAGGAGAAAAAACGAGATAAAGAAAAAGGTAATCTCTCATAACAAAGGACAGGCTGTTGATTAGTGATCAAAGAGAAATATTTTGTTATTTTTTATTTTATAAGCAGTGTTTTTATTTTTAAAAAAGGGTTATGAATGAATGAAACTTTATATCGTATCCATCTGTCCGTCCATCCATGTGTCGTCCCCCCCCCCCCCCCGCGCTTTAGATGCACAGAAGAGCTTGATTACCATTTCTGATTGATATGAGTCTCTTTTTCTAGAGAAGTTCAGCCTCCATCTGAATCTCTGTGATTCACAATATTCTCCTATTCACAATAGGAGGGAGGGTGCAGCCCTGGGTGAGGGGGTTCAGGTAGGAAAGTGGGAAACCACTCTGGAAGCCAACTATTGGGGCTTTGAGACTTATGTTAGAGGAGGAGATTGCAGATGAGGATGATGATGACCTGTAGGCTGCTCGACAACAGAGGAAGCAGACCAAAGATCTTCCTTCAAACCATTCTTCTGCTGCTATTTGAAGCTGTTTGATAGATGTGTTTTGGAGTTGTGAGGGGTCTTTGGGTGGGGTGGAGGGGTGTCTGCTTGCAAAAGCAGCCTCCTCCTCTGGTAAATGAACGCCTTCAGTTCAAGGATGTCTTATTGTGTCTGCTTTTTATGGATCGGAAAGTGGGACAGTTGAGGATGTAAATAGTTTCTTTCTGTAAGGCGACAGTCTGGATGGAAAATCCAGCTGAGTGTGCATCACTGTTGACACTGAGGCTGAAAGATTGATGTTAAAGGAGCTCTATGTGAGGAGAGCCGAAGTTTGACTTCTCAAGGTTTAAAGTAGCACACTATTTGTCCAGCTTGTATTTGTTGTTTTAAGCTTCGGGTCGGTGAAGTGAAGGAGCCAGATGATTTGACTGCTCAATAGGTTGTAATATTAATCAGTCAGTCAATCATTTTATTGCACCTTTTTCATCAACATACTGTAGTGCCAGTATACAAGGTGCATAAACATGCATAAACAACATGTATAATCATGAGGTACAACAAGGAAAAGATCATCAAACCCAATAGATCAAGAGACAAACATAGATGTATGGAAACACTGTTTGGGATTCTGTAATGATGTGGAGAAACTGGTTGGTGATGTTAGAAAAGCACTTAATGGTTGTATTGAGTCATGCTGCTTGTTGTGGCTCAGACAATTCTGTGAATGTGGAAGATTCCTTGTGTGGTTCTGGAGTGGGCGTGTTTTCTGCTTTCAAGACATTCCCATGGATTTCCATGAGTGCAACAAGCTTTAACTCAACCAGAGGGACATGTTTCCTCTGGTCTTGTGCTGCACCTGTCTTACATTGACACAATGCTTTACGGCTACTTCAGAAAGTATTAATACTTTCATGTACAAGTAGCACGTCTCACTGATTTAAATCCTGTCTGCAGCCTTATCTGAATGTTTTCTGGCTCTGCTTTGGCTTTTGTCACACCGTTAATTAATGCCCAGGAATTTCTGTCATCCCTGCTTGGTTTTAGCACAGGAGAGCACGTTGTTTAGGTCCAGGGGCTTCTTCCGTGTGCCGGTGTACCGTTTCACAGATGACCTCGTGCCCCATTGGTAGAACATTCTACAGTCACGGTCAGAACTTCAGTGCTGAGAAAGTACAGCTTTACTGAGCTGAACCCATCAGGTGAAAAAAGACAAAGAGCAGAGAGACTGTGGTCAACGTGGTCCTTGACTCTCATTGGTCCTCTACTTACAGCAAAGACCAACACTCTTGACTTAAGTTCTCCTCAAAGCATTCATTGGGTACCACCTGTATAAACCACAGTTCATACATGAATTCATTGATGGTCAGAAAAACATGTGTTGTACTTTTCCAGATTGTAAAGTGGGATTTTTGCTGCGTTTTAGTCAATAAGAAACTGGTCCAAATGGATCGTAGAGTTGAAGGTTGCAGACCCCTATCCTATACACAATTGTCTAAAACGACCTAGGTGGTGGTATGTCTTCCCTTCATCAAATTACCATCCATCAACAAGTAAAGGCAGAAGGCGCTCATGGAGACATAATCATGAAAGTCTCATAAGGTGTAACGGTGCATTCACGCCAAATGAATGGACCGAGGTGTCAAATTCATGTTTACCTCGCTTTTGACTCGAGCCATATTTTCTGCTTTCACACCTTGACGCCCTGAACGTGGACCAACCATCGAAGAACTTCATGGATGATGAGCGAGTAGCTTGTATTTATACGTTTTTTGGAGACTTGGCAAAGGCACCAGCAAGCACGTCGCCGTGTTCACCAAATCCATTTCCTTCTGAGTCACTCGGTCGCAGCTACCGGATAGCTAGCAGCTAGCGGATAGCTAGCAGGTAGTTTGAAGCTAGCGGATAGCCCACAGTTAGTGGATGGCCCACGGATAGCGTGTAGTTCACAGCAAGCGGGTAGGTCACAGCTAACGGATGTCTCGCAGCTAGCGAAGGTCCGCTGATGGAGCCGGGCAGAGACAGGAGAGCCGCAGCAGCTGCTGTCCCGCTACGACGGTAGCTCCGCCCCCCTGTGCGACAACAATTGTTTGCTCTGCAGGACCCTGTGCGGCAGATCTTGCTATGCTGTCCACCCGGCAGCTGACCACAATAGCAAGCGCTCTCGTTCTGGCTCCATGGACTTTAGTTTTTCTGCATTTACAGCTGTGTTGTTTGAAAACTCTGCCTCACATTCAGCATCACTGACTGAACCGACCAGGTTGTTTTTACACTGTGAGGATTTTAAGGGTCATCTGCCACCAATTAATGATAAACAGTGGAGAGGGATTCTATAAACTTCTATAACCTTAACTGTCAGAAGTAGTTCACCTCCAGGTTTTTGGCACCTTTTGACGCCTAACTCGACAGATTTGGTTTGAGGTGGATTATGGGTGTTTGATGAAGACATCACTCATCTCCTCGTGACTCTGGCGATACCTACATATCTGCCTGCCTGTTTCTGAGGTACAATGACCTCAGACTCGCCCTGGCTGCCGGTTCCGACTGCTCGTGTTGTAATCCACACCGTGTGTTAGCTTTCTGTCAAGTTCACACATTGGTCCTTTTCAACAGGCTATCTGGGGCAAAAATGTAACCTATTAACAGCCCTACAGAAATGTCCCCATGGGGCTATCGTGGTTTGTACATGTTTACATGACAAGATTTATTCTGCAACCCCCACACCCCACCACTTGTGAGCCATCATTTTAACCAGCCAGTCTTTGCAGCCACACTAAGATCCTTTGGATGGAGTTAGATGGAAGGAGAGTGCTGTGTTCTTTTGGACCCAAATCCATGATAAACATGTGTTAAATGAAGACGGTCCACTACAAAACCTCTCAGCCATCCTTTGCCCTCCTCACATCCTTGGTGTAGATTTTCAGCAATGACTCGAGCTCTAAACCTTAAATGGAGATCTGTGGTTTAAATTCCCAGTTTAAATGCACACACACACACACCTGTGTAGTTGAAACTCCTGTGGGACTTGGTTGTGCTAGTCTGACATATTTTCTTGACAAATCCTACTTGGTGCTGCATCAAGTACACCAAGGCTCTTGGTGAATACATTGAGGACATTAATGGCTTATGTGTCACAACTTACTTCAGTTAAATAAAAACAAAACTGAGGTTATTGTCTTTGGAGCTAAAGAAAAAAGGTTGGACATCACTACAGAGCTTCAATCTATTCATCATTCATTAACATGCCTTTTTTTATCCCATTTTCTAAAATCTACAAAGTAGTCAGTTTTAGTTTCTACATTGAAGGCCCTTCATTACACTCTTCTCAGACAGTCATGACATTTTCACACTTTTTTCTCTAAACTCTCAAATTTCAAACCTTCATAGAAAATAATTCAAGTATAATGGAAGGAAAATTGGTAATGATGGAAGATTTATTTAAATTAAAGGAAAGGCATTGAATAAGCTTAATGAGCTTCCACCTATTCATTTTTTTAAATTGGTTATTGTTTTTATTGTATATTGTGTTAACTGTACAAATGGGAATTAAACCAATAAACTTGAACTTAAATCTGGCATACTGAATGCAAGACATACAGCATGGACACTCATTGACAAGGGCCTGCTGCCAATCAAGATGCTGAACACAATGTGAATAATAAAAATCCGAAAAGATGAATACTTGAGTTCACAGCTGTAATTGAGACGTGTTTGAATTTGAATTCAGTCTTGATCTTGAAGCTCTGTGGGATGTTGGCTGTCTCTTCCTTCAGGACGCGTTTGTTTTTGGGCGGCTGTGGTGCAGCCGTAGAGCGCTCGACTCCTGATCGGAAGATTGTGGGTTCGATTTCCGCCTATCTGTTGAAGTGTCCTTGGGCAAGACACTGAACCCCAAATTGCCTCTTGTGGAAGGTTGGCGCCAATGTTTGGCGGTGAAGCTACCATCAGTGTGTGAATGGGACTGTTAAAGCACTTTGGGTAGAAAGGTAGAAAAGCGCTAAATAAGCATACACCATTTTTGTTTGGGACTCTGATGATGGGACTGTTTGCTGTCAGGTTTGGCGAGACGTTTGCTTTTGTCCATCCACAGGAGAAGATGGATGTTGCATCTTATAGTTCCAGCTGCTTCCCATGGCTGCATCCAGTGTCAGCAGCGTTCTAAAGAGATGCATTCAGTACATTTTGCAGAGCTGTGAAATGCTTCATCCTCTCTGCTGGGCTGCACAAAATATTTAGGCTACAAGACATGCGGAGGCAAGCATCACGTTCACTCTGCTCTTTCAGCCTGAAATAAGTTTTGTCTTTGACAGAGGGGAGTGTAAAGACGTGTAGGCCAAGTCTCCACCAGACTCGTATAGAGTTACTGTGTCTTAATGAGCTGAAAGTGTGAGGCACGCACTCATCTGTCAGTGCAGGCGCTTGGACAGTCTTACTGCAAACCTCTGTGGACGGTTTGGGTTCAGGTTCTGGCCCGGCGTTGCAGCATGGCATGTCTCTTGTTTTGACCAGGCTGTGGCGATGGTGCCGCCAAGACCTGAGCGGACGCACGCTTTCACATTCCTAAACCTGAGATGGTAGAGCAGAGTTAGCTCAAGGATCTGGCCCGAGACATCTCTGAGACACGCATCTAAAGAACACTGAGATGAGTGATCAAGGTTTCCAGGTTTGTTCTCGGTTGTGGAGTGCTGCTGTAAATGACAGGGTTCCCACAAGATCTTAAAAGTCTGGAATTTACAAATCCATAAATAATAGAAAGGTACATAAATGTAGTGTGTGCTGTCTTAAATTACAGGCTATTCCAAACGTGTTCACTGTAGTGTTCCGCAGTGTTTACACAATGTCCCAGCTGCAAAAAAAAAAAAAAAAGTTGCCAGACTGGTCAGATGCAGCTAGCTACTCTCCTTACTCTGACCACAGCATTTTCAAACAGAGCCTGCACATATACAAGAATAGCTGAAAACTGGCCAATCAGAGCAGAGCTCAGGCCTTTCACTCCCTCTGATTGGTTTAGACCACAATATAGGCTTAATGTATGTGTTGTTGAATCACAGAGATACTTTGAGAGTCAACAAAGAGCTGATGCCATCTTGGATACCTATTGGTCTCTGGGAAATTAGGTCGCACGTGCGACTAAATTGGTAACATTCCTAATCCCGATTTATGTTGACAGCTGTTAAAAGGAGGACCCGTTTGTTGGGAACGTTGATGCCTCCTCACATGTGCTAATGCTAATGCACAGTGGACATGACCTCGCTGGAGAAGTTTAAACCGTTCTTTTACTTGTACTAAAGCATAAGTTCCTCGGATTGATCTTAGAGCTCGGGATGTCTTGATTTTTGTAGATCTCGTAAAATTTGAAACCACTCAAAGTGGTGGTTTTAGTTTAAATCCGTAGAAAGTCAAATTAATCAGAAAAGTAGTTTTTCCAAATGCTCAATGAGCCAGAAAAACCCTCACTGATTAAAAATACCAGCTCTGTGGCCTTTTGGTAGAGCGTCCGCCCTGAGACTGGAAGGTTGCAAGTTCAAACCCCAGCAGAGTCAGACCAAAGATTCTAAAAGTGGCACCCAGTGCCTCCCTGCTCTCAGCATTAAGGGATTGGATTTGAGGGGGATTAAACCACCAAACGGTTCCTGAGCGCGGCTGTGTCTGCAGCTCACCGCTCCCCCAGGGGATGGGTTAAATGCAGAGAACAAATTCCACACACCGAGGAGTGTGACTTTAACTTAAATATGGAAGTCAGTCCATGTTTACTACAGTACAGTATTGTCAGCTGTAAATAAAAGACGAAGATCAGGTGTTTTGTTTCTACAGAAGTTGGATGGAAAATCTGTGTGAATCCAGCTCTCATAGACTCTTCACGGTGATGTCAGACAAAATGGCGGCAAAGGGCAAAAATGTGAATAGTGACTTTAGGTGTTCAGGTTTAGCACGGCAAAAGTGACAGCTGAACGCTGTTTGACACATTTCATTTATTTATTTAGGGGAACATTACCCATTTCAACAGAAAAATGTACAATATTTATTTTATGAATTTGCTGCTGAACTGTATTTTCATTTCCTGTCTTAGAGTGTTCACAAATCAAAATACGAATTTAAATAATCCTTTAATTTTTTATGTTCTATTGAAAATATCTTTGAGCAGATATTATTCTAACGGTTCTATTTTGCTTGATGTTATTCACACGTGTTTTAAGTGTGATCAGCACAAAAACTGATGGAAATTTATGTTGACCACATTTAATAGGTGCAGTCAAGATCCACATCGTAGCATTTTGTAAATAGAGGTATTTGTTGTTTTTGGGGTATTTTAAGAGGTAAATGTAAAAATAGGACTGGTTTTAATAGTAATATTTTTTTAAGGGTCACAAATGATTTTTCTCCTTGTTTCCCTTTATTATCCATCAGGATTCAGACACAGTTATGAGCAACAGCAAAGAGGAGCTACATCAGAAAATAACACAACAGTTATGAGTTTATCTCTACTGTCAGACATGTTGAAATCGTCTGATTTTATCTCTGTTTTTAGTGATTTTATGAAGACAGAAATGTTATGAACTTCAACTGGACAGAAAAGATCCTCTGCAGATCTACGTCTCATCCCCGTCATGGAAAGCTAGCGTTAGCATTAGCATCAATTAGAAGAAGAAAATCTGAATGACCTTCATAATCAAACCAGCAGCATTCAATGAAGTTCCTGTAACCTTCGTCTAACTATGACGGTTGTAGAGAGAAATAATCCACGATGGTTTAATATCATCCAGAGGATTTAGAGAAGCAGCTGTGGAGCATTCTGCAGGAGGAATACTGATGTTTGATCTGAGAGGGAAACAATACAACCAGATAGGACATTTAGAAATAAACATTGGACACATTTACGTTACAATTGGTTAGGTTAGCTTTTATTGTTTTGGTAAAATAGTTTTAAGCAGTGTTCAACTGTCAGCTTTGCTGTTCTAAACCGTAGACATAATATATAATCAGAAGTCATTCTGCACACTCGCCGTTTTGTGTGACGTCACTTGTAAAGGGTCTATTGGAGCTTTTTTCAGACGCTGTGCTGCAGTCGGAGGTAAAAACAGCCTCAGACATCAGCGACTCGAGCTTCCTGTGCAGCTGAGCAGCAAACTGGTGGTCTGCTTTCCATTGTTCTGGGTTAAAAAATCGATTAATTGATTTGAATTGATTTAAGCTCAATAGATCACAAATCGATTCACAAAAGACCTAAATCCATTTAGCAGACAAAGCTAAAGTCCGCTAGCTTGATGCTAACATTGAATGGAATTCCCCATAGGACAGATAACACGAACGCTCATTCGGCCTAAACATACGTTTCAGATAAAATGAAGAATCTTAATAAACTCACAGGCATTATTTTACCAAACTCTTTTAAGGAAATATTTGTAACCCTTCCTCTCTCCTTAGCTTGTTTACATTAAAGTGGGTTCATCTGGACAGTGCGCTGAACTTTTTTTTTTATTGTTGATTTTTGAGTTTCACTAATGTCCATGGCAGACATAAAATCCTGTCCACCTTTGTCCACATTTGTCATGGAAGAAATTGCATAACAATATGTGGTTGGAGTCATCTGGACCCCAAAGAGAGCAGAAGGGTTAAAAGAGACAATTCGTGGTCCAAATCATCGTTTTTGTCCCCCCTTATACTGTCGTCTTCTTGTTGAATAAGGTGTAATGCAAAAGCAAGATCACCACCTAGTGGCCCAACTGAAACGCCCTCCAGGAGAGGCAGAACAATGTTTACACTGTTAATGATCTGAACATTTTTGTTAGAACTTCTCCTTTAGATAAACCATGTAACACTGGATGATATTAACAATCTCATTATTTCATTACTACATTTTACAGGATGTGAACTGGATCAGATCAATATGAATATATTCTTATTATATAGTAGATTAATGTATTTCTAAACAAATGTGCATAAATGTGTGAACTCAAAATTGAATTGAATTAAATTAAAAAAAAAAACAAAAAAAACGAAAGAATAAAAAAAAAATCGGAATCAAATCATTTCTGGAAATTATAATCGATACCCAGCCTGTTTGAGTCTGTTTCCACGTGTTCCTCCCAGAATCCCGTCTTTCAGGAATCAAACTCTTACAGCTCCTGCTTAAAGGTCATTCAGGTAACTGGCCTGTCTGTCAGTGGAGCTGCTGAGAACCTGATTTACAGAACAGCCAGGAAGAATGGAGTGCTACTCCAGAGATACATAAATCAAGAATGATTTTTTTTTTTTTTGCAAATGTAGTTTTAATCTTAAGCTAATGTTTGAGCTAACCCTCTACACACGTTTTTTGTTAACTTTTTTTCTGTTTTAGTAAAATAGACTTTCTAAAGCTATCTGTAACAAGTTTCACTTTTGTATTTCATTCATTTGAACTTGAGCTCAGCTGTGGGTTCTCACTGCACTTCTCTCTGTTCCACACCTGGAGGTGTCACTGTTCCAGTTTAAAAATGCAGCTGAGCCCTTGCTATAATCCTAATCTGTTTTGAACTTAATATCTTTATAAACAAACATCTTACGCTGAATTATTAGTTTGATGAAAATGATTCCAGTAATATTTTATATGTTTTAAATCATCTGAGCACAAATTCAGGCTTCAGGTTAGGTTTCCCTTCAGACCAGCTGCTGAGTCATTGTACGGACGGTAGTGCTGACTCAGCTCTTTCTCTGCATTCAAATGTAGAATCACAACAGAACCGTCAGTGATCCCTGAAGAACACTGACAGTTTAAAAGAATCCACTTCTGTCCTGTGCAGATGGCTGGATGTGAGCGTGGCCGACCTGACCTCCACCGGGTACTGGGTGGTGTACCTGCAGGTCATCCAGGAGGCCGTGTGGCCTGGGGGGGTCCTGCCCGACGCTCCTGAACCCGAGCGCAGCGAGCAGCAGAAAGAGCTCACCAAGCAGCGGGCCCTAGAGAGCCTGATGAGACTTGTACCAGGTTTGACCCGCAGAATTCCACATGTCTGACGGCCGACCCGGGGTACAGCTAGCGTGTCCTCTGTCTGTCCGCCTCTCTTCAGACGCCGTCTCAGAGCTGCTGGGCTCAGAACCGTACAGGCTCAGCTGGCAGACGCTTCTGGACTCTTTCCAGGACCCCACCATTAACAGGTAAGAAAAAACCAGCAGGTTCAGTTCTTCAGCTTTCATAGCCACTCGACACATTTGGATGCAAACAAAGTGACTATAATGACAAGGATGTAACCATTCTTTGATTCACATTCGTCAAGATGTTCATCCATGCAGAAAATTAAAAAATCGATTCGATTTCCTTGCAGGCCCGTGTATGCGTGCACACGTATGTGTGCGTGTGCAGCCACTTACACACCAGCCACACAATCAAGCGAACACTTTCAATGAAAATCTAAGCAAACGCGTCCACCAGAACTTCTGACTTCCACACACGGAGCGCACGTTGCTACTTAAGTGTTTAAGTCAGGTCACGAGCTCTACGCACTGAATGTGCTGAATGTTCACAGAGCATCCACACCGGCCGGGTGTGCTGCGTTCAAGAGCGCGCTGTACGTGGGTCTATGAAGGTTCGCTCAGCAGGTGGTGTCACAGCGGAGCAGCGCGCTCACACAGGTGTCAGCCGGAGGAAAATATCCTTCTATTGTATTTTTACTGAATGTCACATTAATCCAACTGGAGACAAACTGCAGTGATCCATTTCTCTCTCATGATCATGTTTGGTACTTCTGTGCTTTGAAGCGGACGCTGTCCACACACCACTCCCAAGTCCTAGTCTCTGATTGGTCATTGAGCTGCACTGCTGCAGTTATGCATGAAGATGTTGAACCGGGTTGAACATTCAGTGCGCTCAGCGGCTGAGGGGGTCGCGCTGAGCGAACGCGGAGCGGTCCGTTACATGGAGCACAACTTGAACCGAGTATGAAAGGATTTGTGATCATTTCAATGTCATGTACAATTGATTATTGTATTAATCCTTTCTGTTTGTAGGGAAAACAGACAGTTTGATGAAAGGGACAAAAAGAAAACATACTTGGGCTTCAAACACCTTCAGTTCATTGAGAAAATCGTGACTTTAAAACTGTGAATGGAATCGTGGCTTGACTGAATCATTACACTGGTAAAAACAACTAAGGATTCTATTTTCTACAGATCTGAACTTGATCTTTTTCCTCACTGAAAATCCCTGACCTCTGTCAGTAAACAATACTGATGTTTGTGTGTTCAGTAAAGTGGTAAATTCTGCTTCTCATGGATGAAGCTTGCTGAGTTTAGGATGTATTTTCCTTCGATCTCATTAAAATGTATCTTAAAGAATCTCCAGTGTTCTGAGTTTCATCATGGAGTCCATCAGTATTAGGATCTATTTCCTGTTAACAATAACAATGTGAAAGTGGGTTCTTTGTTCTGCTGGATTTCTGTGATTCTCACAGCGCCACCTGCTGCTCTGTCTTCCCTCAGACACCTGGTCTTCTGCCTGCTGGACCTGCTGCTGGACCACCTGGTTCCTGAGGCGGCTGATGAGGCGTGGCAGAGGGCCGTTCTCCAGAATCCCCCAAAGAACCCAGAGAAGCTGCTGGACTGAGGGGCGGAGCCATCCTGACGTCCTTTCACGCGTCTTTCTGCTGCGGTACCGTCTGTTGTTCTGATCCAGAGTGACGCTTTGAACGTGTCCCATTTGAAGCAGCTTCTATCTCCTGGTTTGAACCCCAAACAGCAGAAGCTCTTCATCTGCAACATGTTGATGCTCACTCCCACAGAAGGACGGACACACAGTGTTTGCTGGTCCCGCCCCTTCTTGTCCTAAAGTGAAGGAGCAGTTGTTTTAGCAGAGCCTTGAGGTCTTTTACACACACAGAAGAACATTAAAGGTAGATATTTCATGTTTCTAAAGGACCTTTCCTCATAAGCTGCAGCACTCTGATTCAGGATGTGACCTAGTGACCCAGCTGAGGCAGGAATCCTGGTTCTGGTCTCTTCTGTAGAAAAAAAACATGATGTCTTTGAAGGTAAAGCTAGATCTGATCTGGTGTCTGTTCTCACTGATAACATCTCATATATCTACATAAACAAAACAACCTCAAATGTTTTACTGGAAAAAGTGACCTGTTTCAGAAAAAAGGTCCTAACTTTAAACCTTTTATTCAGACGTGGAAGTTGTCAAAAATGTAAAATATTTAAAACGTTTATATTAAAAATGAGTAATTTCATCCCTGTGAATGTTACCGTTTTCCACTGCAGTGTAGTAACTACCTTGTGTTAAACACGCTTGCTGCTCGTCTAAAAGCTGCAGGGAGGATGCTGATGAAGAAACGAGCCGCTCTGCACATCAGGACGTTAGGAAACTGTTACAAACACATGAAAGAAGGAGCTCCTGTTGTGTTTTTGTTGGCACAGCGGTGACTTTGTTGTTATTTATTTGAGTGAAAAGTTACTCTAGAATCCGTCCGTGGAGGGAGGGGCGGGAAAAGGCTCCGCCCCCGGAGTTTTTGCCAATATGTCCAGTTCATTCCTGAGCATCTTATGAAGAAATTAGCTTTTTTTTTTTAAACATTAGACTTTTGATGGAGATCCTCTGATGCTCGGGATAAAACCATCAGAAATGTCTTTTATTCTCTTTGATTTACTCAAGATGCTTGAAACGTGAAAGTTGTACTTTTGTCTGTAACTTTTCTGTGAAGCTGCTTCTGTTCTACATGTGTCCTGGTAACAACCAGGCGACACGTCATGTTGTTTGAAAGGTCAACATGAGCTTTAGACGCTTTTCTGTGAATCCTGACGGGACGGAGACAGAAACCCGCCTGACTCCTTATGTGCCTGCGTGTGCACCCCCCGCCTGCGTCTGCGTACCCCACCTGCGTCTGCGCTCCCCGCTTGCGTCTGCGCTCCCCGCCTGTGTCTGCAAACCCCGCTTGTGTCTGCGCTCCCCACCTGTGTCTACGCTCCCCGCTTGCGTCTGCGCTCCCTCCTTGCGTCTGCGCTTCCCGCCTGCATGTAACTCTGTAAGCACACGACAAGAATAAAAAAACACATCTCATAAAACTCTCATTGTGGGTTTAATTATGGCTGTGAATGGTGATGCGTTAGCGCGCAAGATTTATCAAACATAATTAATTTGTTAATATTTATCGATTTCGCTCAGGTGTCGTGCTGTGCAGCTTTTAGATCAGTGTAATAAAACTCTGTCTAAAATAAACTTAAACTTTTTATACATTCTGGGATTGAGATTTTATTAAATTAAAGAGATAACATGGCATCTACTTTTAGTTTTTGGACAAAACCAACCTTCTATTTTAATAAATAAGGCGGAGAATCCTAAGTCTGCAGCTCATTGCACCAGATATAGGCAGCAGGGGGCGGAGCCAAACAGAGCTGTCTGCTGTTAGAAATCCAAAAACAAGGAAAGCGACCATTGTTTTATTTTGGGATGGGGATCTACATGAATTTTCCACAAAAACGAACACTGGCGTCTAAAAATTGCAGAAACTCCGCCGCTCTCCGCGAAAGTCCCGCTGACCGACGTCACGGGAGGTGATCGTTTCTGAATGGACAGACACGCCTCCACCTGTGTAGCCGAGCTGACATGAAATCCAGCTGGATCAAACATGTTTCATTATTTTTCACAAACACAAAAGAAAAAGCACGAGGAAAACAGTAAAAGCTGAAAAAAATGGCGTTCCAAATAGACAGCAGTGAGAAATTCTTGTTTTTGTGGCTGTCTGGTGTGACTTTAGCCTGATTTTTGTTTTTGGTATTTTCATTCAAAAACATGTTGGTTAGTTTTGACAAACTGTACTGTTGTTTTAATAAAAAAACACGTAAAACTTTAATTCTATGAGGTAAAAACAGTTTGTTAAACATTCTTGGGGTTTCCAAAGCAAAATAAATCCCATTTTTCCAGACAGAATTTTCTGTTTTTACACAATTTTATGTCTAGTGTGTGAATATAGCATGAAAAAAATGATCAAATTAAGTTAGTGTCGCATAGATGTAGTTGTGCTGATTAAAATGATACCAAATAAGCAAACAGGTGGTCTTTCAAATTGAAAATACAGAAAATAAAAAAATTGACAAAATCTGAGTTTTAGAACCGAGGTTCCAAAGGGTTAAAAAATATAGTTCTAGATGTACAGTTTTGCATGTTGTTTCATATTGTGATTATTTGCAGAAAATGCATGGCCGGAAACTACTCTAACTAAAAAAAAGATTTGCGATTAATTAGTTAATTTTTTTAAATCAATTTGAGACGTTAGTTTTTATCTAAACATTTTACAGTGAAGTGGGTATTCTTATTTAATACCTGTCGGTTTTGGGGGGGAAGGGGTTGGTAGATGAGCAAACATTCCTTCAGGTCAGATTCTGAGATAAAACTGCAAACTGAATGCAGACACGATCATCAAACGTTTCATTTCTCTGTGGTGGGCTCCTGCTGAGGGGCAGATGTAAGATCACACAGGAAGGGTGTTCCAGTGTTTCTCATCACCACAAACCCACTGGAGACCAACCCCCCTCCCCACCATCCTCAGATACCCGTCTGCATCTAGAACTTCAGACCTGCAGCATAGACATCAGGCCGGTCTGCCCTTGCTGTCTCCACACCTAATCTAATACACACAGAGGAGCAGGCTCCTCCCCTCGCACCTGTCTGGTCATGACCTCAGCTGCTGGCGTCACGGCAGCTGATGTCGCCCTCTAGAGGCCGGAGGAGGAACATCTGCAGAAATGTTCCGTCTCCTCAGAGACCTTCACGCTGCAGAATAGGGGAGCTGTGTGCCATTCCGCCTCCACCTGCAGATGGCAGCTGAGGCTAACTGCTGACTTTGACTGGGTTTGGTCAGCCACCACCAGGGGGCGCAGCGTGCCGCACCAGCTGCAGCCAGAAGATAGTGTAGCAGAGGCTGCAGGGAGGTCCTCACCTAAACATTTGATCCATGATACATTGTTTTAGGATGAAATTATTAACTTTGATTCGTCTTTTTTCTTTATTTTCTGCTGCAGAAACATGAATCCAGAGAAGCCAAAACTGTCTGGCAAGTCCATGAAGTGACCTCCACCTCATGAGTGTTCTCCTGTAGTTCTGTCTTCCTTACTTTGTTAGAATGCAATCGTTTTATGCTGAAGCTAGTGGTTTGGCTACAACCTGAAATTGAGCATCTATATAGTTGTGTATTTTAATTTTGTTTGACTAATTAAAGACCCTGTGAAATACGTTTATTTACCTTTTTCCCTTCCAGATTAAAGGATTGTTGATCCATCCTACAGTATTTGCAAAGTACATGTTTAGTGAATACCTCTAAAGCAGGACAGGGCAAACTACGGCCATTAATCTATTAATTTGGCCTACTAAATTTAAATAAATTCCATCGATAACCCTTGTTAATATTTTTTTCTAGGTTTCTACCCACAGATGGTGCAATAGATGCTAAAAGTTCTTCTGCTTTCATGTGATCGTGGGCCCACCACATGAATGCTTTTCTCTATTTTTACCTGAGGGGTACCCAGCCAGCAAGGCCAGGTGGGCCCTAAATGGTTTAAAAGTGGTCAGAAAATGTGGGCCCCAATTGGGTTTGTCCACAGTTTCCGTGGCGGCCCCACCTGTGTTTGCCCTCATTGGGTCAAGAGGGGAATCAGTGGGCTAGCTCGCTACGCTAGCCAGTCTGCCCACTTTTAAACCACATGGACCCCACTTGGCGTTGCTGGCTGGGTATCAACCCATTAGTGGAATTGGAAAAAGACCCAATTTTAAAATAAAAATCCAACATTTTTTTGTATCACAATTCATTTTCAATCAAAATTAAAGCATTTTTTTTGTGCAGATTACGTGTTCTTTCTTTCTTTTATGTGGTAGATTATGAAAACACTCCATGCATATGCTCCATCTCCGGCCTTTGTCAAATTTTAGAACCTTCATGACCCACTAGTCAAAACGTTTCCCACCCCGCCTCTAAAGTCAGGCTGTTTGAAGTCGAGGCTGTCTTGGGTGAAATATTTCTGTCAGAGCCAGAAATGGGTTAAAGAAACCCAAAAGTTTCTCTTTTAATGATGCGTTGACCTCGGGGTGAAAGCCGTTTGACCCCATGGGAGCGTTTCCCTAAGGGGCCGACAGCACACAGCTGGGGTCAGCAGGAACAAACCCCAGCACGACACTGAGGCGGGATCCAGGTCGGAGCATCTGATCCACCTTTGCTCAGTCAACTGAACTTGAACTGATGACGTCTGGTCAGTGAATGCAGCTGAGTGAGGCTCCTGGTTTGTATATTTGTACATTTCAATCAGTGATTACCACAGCGATGTTTGATAGTCAACTGAATACATTTTCTAAACTTCCGAACAATTTTCAGATGTGGAAAACTGTCTCTGAAATTCAAGAGCAAAGTATTGAGCTCACCTGGATCTACTGCAAGCAGGGCTGTGCTCTGATGGTTGCTGGTTCAAGTCCCAGGACAGGACTTCTCCTCATGAAAAAGTTGGGAGGATATTCTTTTTAGCAGATGATCGTTTTTGTAACTCTTCTGTCATCTTAGACCAGGGGTCTCAAACTCAATCACACAGGGGCCAAAATCCAAACACTCCTTAGGTCGCGGGCCAAACGGGAAAAACATTTATTGAACACTCTAAAACTACATTTTTAAAACTTTATCTTTAACTTTTTAACATTATATTGACCTATATATATATATATATATATATATATATATTCCTAGAACATTTTATACCTAGATATACATCAGTACTTGCGATAATGCTAGAGTGAATGCTGTAAGATGAATTTGGCCGCTGAAGATGTTGAAATTGATAGCCAGCTAAAAATATTTGCTAAATGCCAAATAAGCATTTACAAAAAAAAAAAACTTAGGTTAGCCACAGCAGCTAGCTTGTAGCTGAAATTTTAGCTAAACTCAAAAACAACCTAAAAACTTTTAAAGCAGTCCAAAAAGTTAGCAGAAAGCCAATGTTTAAAACTTTAAAACTGTAACTTTCGAACATAAATACGAATAATAAAAAAGTCAGGAATATTATTCCAGAATAAATCAACTTAAACCTTAAATAACTTTCAATATTTTACTCTCCATGAAAATATATTTTGTCAAAATTATACAAATTAGATATAAGTGCAAGATAATATTGGGTCATTAATAACACTAAAATAAAGTGATCTGGAGGGCCGGATAGAATTGCCTGGAGGGCCAGATTCGGCCCCCGGGCCTCGAAATCTTTGTTGAGTAAAGTTTTCATATATTCAGACCCATGACTGTATATGAGAACTGGAGTGAGTGTGACATCACTCAAAGAAGATGGTTTGCGTCTCAGATGCCGCCATGTTGGAGACCCACGGTGGCGGTGAGTAGTGATTGGCCCAAGTCGGTCTCAGTCATCATTTCTATGGCAACCACTTTCACCAATCAGGAGTGAGCTTGATGGAAGGCCACACCCTTATCAGTTGAAAGAATCCGTCAATCAAACATGTTGATGTTCAGCTGAGACCACATGCTTTTACAGAGGCATCTGATTGGTCGGTTTATAACTTGAATAATTTGTAATAAAGAAAATTGGATGAAACAGAAAGAAGATTCTCAAGAACATCTTAACAATGCATCAGATCAAGAATGGTTATTCTGACCTGTTTATTTCCTGATAGAAGTCTGTGGGATTTTGGCTTCGTGGAGCTGGCAGGTACTTCTATTGGAGGGGGGAGGGGTTACTCATTCCAGATTGAGACTGACTTTTAAAAATTATTCAAAAACGTAGTTAACATACAAGACGTTTCCCTTGATTTCTTCATCCCATCTGTAGCTGTGAGATGTTTCTTATCTCTTTATTGAAATCCAAAAGCCCAAACCTGAGCAGCACTTTCAGAGTTATTGCTTTCATTAACCAGAGACTGCTCAGATCTGAAGGAGAGGTCTCCTCCACAGATAATGACAGTGTTTGTTCTTGTCCTGCACGGCAGAATGAGAAGAGCTGCTTTCATTCTCTGATTGGACTGAGGACAGCAGCTGAGGCTCGCCGTGGTTCTCCTCTGGGGAACGACGGGATCCGTAGAAACAAACAGAATGAGCTCAGAAGCGGCTGATCAACCTCCAATTACCTGAACTAATGAAGCTGTCACAGAAAGGAGTCTGCCGTCAGTTAGACACCAAGCAGAGAGCAGTGATCCAGTGGAGACAGAAATGAATCTTGATAATAGAGACGGTAGCTTCATGTCCAGCAGGTGAGAGAAGAGATCGACTGCTAGAACAGGGATTATGTCATCTAATCCTGAAAATGTACTGTCATATATCCCCCTTTGCAGTTTAGGCTGCACAAAAATACAGAAACTCAAACCTTCACACTTGTATTTGTGCAGAGTGATGTACTGTGGAGCAGTGGTTAGCACTCCTGGCTCACAGGGAGAAGGCCCTGGTTTGAATCCCGGCTGGAACCTTTCTGTGTGGCGTTGTCCAGGTTGCTCTCACAAACATACTTTATAGGTTAACTGATTATTATAAATCACCCCCAGGTGGGAATGTGAGTGTGTAGCTTTGCTAAAGACTTGCAACTTCTTCACCCATCTTCACCCAACAGTAACTGGGATAGGCTCCAGCAACACGGTGACCCAAGAAGGGAGTCAGTAGGTCCAGAAAATGAATAGATGAATGGTGTTTGTGCGACGCCTTTTGGTTCAGGTGAGGGTTTACCTTTTACTTTGAGTGCTACTCAGTAAGGATGTGTTTCAACAAGAGTCTGGTGATACGATACGTATCCCGATGCATGTTTCACAATAAGACATGTATCGCGATATATCCCTAGACTGTACCAGAACAACTTTTCACTTTTTAAAGAATATGAGTTAAACTAAATCTACCTGAATTTGAATGTCTTTCATTGTAATAAAATAGTAAAATTCCTTTAATTTAATGATCACAGCATTAAGCACAGTGACTGTATCTCATATACAAGTTGCATTTACCCAGAAAATCATGCTGCTTTTGTTTTGGTGAATTTCAAAATGTTTATTTTTTAATGAAACAGTCAATATTGTCTGATTAATATTTTTCAATATAAGAAAAAATAGAATAAATGTTCCTTAACAGAAAAGTTTCTAAAAGTGTGATTGTAAGATAGCTAAATCTAGCATTCAAACAGTTCATTAACCTTCAGGGATGCTTCAAAAGTGATGGAAAAACAAACCAGTTATTTCCAGAAACATTTCAGTGTGATGACAGGATGAATGTGGCTAACATGTTTTATTTACATGACAGTCACGCTGCAGCTCAAGTTTTCTCTAAAACTGAAGCAAATGCATATTTACCTGCTATAATCGCTGCCACATTCCTCTTTTTCCAGAGCGTTGTTCACATCACATCACTCTGATCCATCAGGTCTCTGAACTAGAATCTATTGCTGTGAAGTTCAGCAGAACTTCTGTTCGCTGTGCCGACATCATGACCTGTTGTGCCGACATCATGACCCGCTGCAGCTCCACAGCTTCGACTGAGCTGCTAAGAAGCTCCACAATCCACATTTTTATATGATACTGGCAGAAACGTGGTACAGAGTTTCAGTTTAGTACCCATTCCAAGTAGAAACAAAGTAGTATATGTCTCATAACAACTGTGTGTGTGTGTGTGGGGGGGGGGTGAAATGAGCAAAACTGTAGAGAAGTAACCCAAGAAGTAGCCTGTGTCTGGACGTGAGCAGAGCTCCCCAAATGTAGAGAAAATAAACATGTTTATATGTAATAACAGGTAACATGACAACACCACGGACATGTCTGCCGTGGCAGCCATGACACCCCCAAAGACCTGCAGAGCTTCATCTGAGATGCTACAGGCCTCAGGCTCTTCAAAATGAAGGTCCACAACAGGTGACCAAAGAAAAAGGAAGCGATAAACAAACACAGAGCGAAGAGGATCAGATGGAACATCTGACAGCAGCAGGAACCGCGAGGAGCTTCCTCAGATCCAGAGAGCTTCAGGCTGCTTTTGTCTGAGATGAAGTCAAGTCTGTTCAGCTCCTGAAGAATGAGGAGAACTCCTCCGCTCAGACACGGTTGTGAGGGGGTTCAGAGGTCAAAGGAGGAGGAGTTCATTTCCAACTCTCAACCTGTCCAAACAGAAAGTCTCCCATTCATCTGTCCCTGCTCCACACCGTCCTGACCAGATCACCCGGGAGTTTTGCAAAATCAGCAAAACCTCGTATTTTCAAAATATTTCCACCTGGAGCGTCTTTCTGCTCCCTCACACATAGTTTTAAAGTTGTTTTTTGCTCTTTATTTAACTAAACAAAGCAGAATTAAAATAGATTCTGATTTACCACTGCGACCTAAAACACTGGCAAAGCCTCTCCAGTAAAAGGAGAAAAACGCCACGAGGACAGCGAGACGGGCAACATTACCGCATGGCAGGAGCTGAAACTACACAAAATACCAATTAGATTTTGTGACAGCAGCATTTTTTCCTGTAAGTGATCAGTGAAGTGAGTTTATTTATTGCGGTGTCTGGCTGCAGCTGAGCACAGAGGACCAGAGGAGGAGTTCGATTCAGAGTCAGTCAACAAGTCAGCAGAGCAGGAATCATTCATGGAGGATGGAAGTGTGAGATCAACGTGAAAAAGGTCTTTTTAAGACATTTAGGTTGTGAGATTGTGGGTAAAAACTTCACAATCATCATTAAAACACTACTGGGAACATTTTTTTCTTAAGTAAAAGTTGCCATGGAAGACTTCCGACAATTTTTTTCTTTTAAGAATTCTTATCAAGGAAAATAGATTTACTACTCTGACACATAATTTCACTTAATTTTAGTTTCAATTCTCCAAAACGGAGTCATTTTTTGCTCATTTTAAGGTGGCCCATCTTTACAGTTTTTCTTCCTCCTAAAGTTCAGGAAGATACGAGTGTTCTTAACCAAAAGACAACATCAGAGCAAACACACAGATTTGGTTTATTAGTCACCGATGGTTTCAATGCACCAAAATGAGAGTAATAGAGTAATGAAGGTTTTCTGTAGTCTAGTAATTGTAATTTAATCACAGCATAAGGAGATTAAGCCTCAGATCTTCTTGTTCTCCTCAGAATTTTCCTCTTTATATTTCAAAACCATCACTGGTAGATCAATGGTTTTGGTAGGAAGACCAAGACTTTGAGGAGCTGTCCTGGGTTCTTATTTCAGTGATGATCTGCTCTGTTTTAGAGAAGCTTCTCTCAGGTGTCTATAGGTTTGTTGTGGAGGAGGTTCTAGATGGTTTTATTTTCCTGCAAACTGTAAATTCTTCCTTTGTATTATCAATTTCCAGTCTCTCTCTCATACTCTGTTCATGTGGTACCGTATAACAAGACCGCTCTGCACACGCTAAGCGGACCCCCGCGCCGCATGTGCACTCAGCGCACCCCCCTACCCCTGCGTGCCCGCAATCGCTCTCAGCGCAGCCCCAACACATGTGTCGGGGTGGAGGAAGAGAAAAAGACTAGAGAGATGATAAAAAAAGAACATGCCCTCTCGGGAAGAGGTCAGAAGGTCTGTTAGGTCTGTCATGACTGTAGATTGGCCAAAGATGCAGTAAAGTTGCGGTGAAAATAAAAAGTTGCAGAATGCGCAAAAATCGGGGGGTTTACTTGAATTGCGTTGATAGTTGCGATCACAAAATCTGGAAATCCAGGAGAGTCTGAGATGGGGATAACATGTAAAAGATATCATCAAAACCAGTACGTTACTATTCAACTTTTAAATATTAAAAGTTATTATTATTTTAAACAAATCAACACAAAACAGTCAGACCACAAACCAGAATAAAATGTGTAAAGCCAAACAAAAAAAAAGGAAAAACCTTTTCATTAAAGGCGCTTTAAAGAAACCGCTTCTTTAAAGCGTCTCAGCTTTAAGGAGCTGATGTAGTTTCTTCTGTTAGTAATGAACTTCCCATGTTTTGGAGAAGACTGTCAGCTGATCTTTATCATTCTTGCCAACTGTACATCCAAATCCAATATTACTATCCAACATATTTAATACATCACATATTTGTCAAACCATCATACAGATAAAATGATATTACACATCTTTGCACAAACTGCTGTTGTATGTATTCAAACACTGGAAGCTCCAATTATTGGTGACGTCCAAATTATGAGAGACTATTTTTTCATAACCGTCCATTTGGAGGGATGAATGAAGGGGAAGGGAGGAGGGAAGAATCTGGATTGGGCCTTAAAGTTTCCTAAAGTCATGCCGTTTTGACAGCATGTCCTCTTGCATGTATCTTGACACGCAGCAGACGTCGCTATTTCCAACTGAAATGATTGGAGCAGAGTGTCAATTAAGACATGTGGCGTGGAAGCGTGTCAGTATTTCACGAGGCGTCGATTTGGCCATCTCTAGGCGAGGGTCAGGGCAGGCGGCAAACAATCAGAGTTGTAGACAAAACAGAAAGGATGATGCAGGTAGAGCGGCACAAACAAGACTTCACACTGAGCAGACTGAATACTACTGGGAGGATTACTGATGAGAACCAGACAGCAGGGGCTGATGGGAAGTATAATGTGGATACTCAGGGAGTGCTGAAACTCAGGTGATGGATCCCGATGATTGCCAGGGGGGAGACAGGACCGATTCATGACACCTTTAGTGAACTCCTTACTGTCTGTGCCATTTATAAATTCTTCAGTTTATTTAATAATCACCATGGAGGTTCATCTATTATTTCTGAAACCATATGGTTAATTTGACATTACTTTATGCTTCTCAAAGACATTTTCCAGCCTTGCGGGGAACACCTTTTAATTATTTTTTGAAACTTGTCAGAGTAAAGACAGTAGTCTGTAGTTTCTATTTGTATAATGGAATTACTTTAGAATTACTTCATCTTCTGTGGAAATGTTTCTGTTTCAAAGGATTCATTGAAAATATAGCTTAAACAGTTAAATCAATGACTATTTTTTTATACCATCATAATATTAATTCCAGTGGTTCTTCAGTTCACCACCTAAAGCACCAGATGTTTATATAGAATTTCAGTTTTCACTCTTTCCTGTAATCCTGACAGGAATGAACACTTAAACTCCGGTTTTCAGTTGAATTCCTAGTTTTGGTCGTATTCTCTGTGTTAAATCAGTGTATTTATGTGTCTGTGTTTCAGTGCTTTGTTGCTTTTTTATTTGTCAGTGGGTTTGTCAAGTTACAGTTTATTTAGGTTTTCTAGCACCAAGCCTGGTCTCCTGCATATTCAGTCCTTCACCAACAGTTCCTGAAACTTTCATTAGAGACAGATGTTTCCCTTCTGTGTTCGTCTTCTCAGTTATTTGAAGATTTGGGATAAAAAGTCTTTGCAATGTCCGTCGATCTCAGTACTAATTAGCAATAATGAATGATCAATGGGGAGCCAAAGTGAGTTCCTGTGTTTGGCTAATTAGTGTGTGAAAGAACATGCAGAAAGCGTTCCACTGTCTGAACCAATCACATCACGGAAGGCTTTCGTCATGCAGAGAACCCGCTGTAGAACACTGAGATCCAGCAACACTCACCCTGTTGCAGTTGTTTCCTAAACTGCAGAATAATTCCAGAAGAACGTGGTCGAGGTTTGCAATCATGTGTGGCTGAAGGATCCACACAGAACACAGAGCGGCAGCCAATCACTGGTGTCATTGAGCTCCGGGCTGCCGTTGTGACTGACCTTCAGGATGGTCTGTGCTTGTGTCTTCTGAACTTCATGTTTAGCTGTGATTCTGCTCACCGCGGCTGGATGTGGAGGTTCAAGGTGAGTAGAAAACAGAATTCTGAGTGCTGTCATGTGATGGTGTGGCCACACCCCCAGACCCGTTCATCAAACATAAGCTACTTCTGATCATGCTCTGTCAAACATGTACTAAAGAACACCTGCTCTGGATGATATTTTATCCTCCGCGATTATCAGGAAATCTCCGAGCTGCTTCTGAGTCAGCTGATGCTTTTAATGGAGGCTCACTGTGAGTGTGAGCGTGAGCGTGCACACCTGTACGTTACAGACGGGCAGGCGGAGAAGCCCCTGTGTGCTGAACTGCGGGTGTCTCAACGTGGGCGGGGTTAAATGTTTAACCTCCCACGTTGAGGCATGCCCCGGTCTGTATGCTGCAGCCAGAGGTAGTTGGGATGGCGTTCTCCTCGTCCCCTCTCCCCTTACCAGCACCTTCGGACGCAGAAGTGTCACTCAAGTGTATTGAGTTGTCAGCATTTGATGAGCTCCCACTCCCGCCCTACTCCCTTCAGAATTTAATCCCATCCCATCCCGTGATTACTGGAAGAGATGACTTCTATGAGTCCGCCCAATATTGCAGGAACGGGCAAAGGATTTGCTAGAACTTCAGAGTACTGAACAGAGTATTGCTATGTTCATACCGGCTCCGAAACACACTTAAAGAAAAACATTTTCAATGATAATTCTATATAAACGCATTTAAATTCATGATTCTCCATTCGATACTCTCGTATGCACGCGTTGTTATACGAGTTTTTAGGTTCTGCTTTTGGGCTTTACGTAAAAAACACATCCTCATTGAACACAGGTCAAAAGTTAAAGCAGTTGAACTTAACCAATCAGAGACTCAGATTTGGTAGTGACAAGTGAGCAGTGTCCTTTTCAAACCTCGGAGGAGCCAACCGTTTGAAAGTTGATCATGAACCACAAACCAAAACAGCTCATTTCAAATGATTATGCTAATTCTATCTTTCTGTACATTATCTAAATACTCGATTCAAATGACAGTCAGGATCATTTTCAAGTCACAAACCACTACAATTTACTAAATATTATTAAACAAACTGTCTAAAGATTACAGTATTTTCTTCAAAACTAAAAACCTTCAAATGTTCTCCAATATTATCCACAACAGAGTTCCACAACATTTCATAGATTCTAAAAAACTAAAATGTAATTTGTTGAATTTGCTTCATTAGGAGGTCATGTTTACTCAAATCTAAAGAAAATCATTCATCATACTTCCTGATACAGTTACCACCATAACCATAACCCCAACCAACAGCAGTTAGCCCGAGTCGGTCTGAGTCTGGTTTATAGAGGAACTACTATCACCAATCATGAGTGAGATTGTTCTGGTTTGTTGGAAGTCGACACCCCCTCCAACTGAAAGTAAGCACGGGAGAAGCTGTCCATCAAAGTTGGAGGCGGGGCCAGCAGGCACCACTTGCTTTTACTGCATCTAATTGGTCAGTTTATAACTTGAATAACTGGCAAAAAGGAAAAAATATGTTAAAAAATTAGGATTAGAAGGAATGTGTCAAGAAGATGTGATATGATATGCAGGGATGATGAGTCTGACGAATAAAATGACTGAGTAATAACTGTCTATTTCTCAATGGAAGTCTATGGGATTTTGATGGTTTATGTAGAACTGCAGCCTCTGGAGGATCCTACACCTTCATGTTGGTAGGAGTCCAGAGACACCAACAATAATGTAATGGTACTTTAGCAGCTGCTCTCTTAATCCAGTGGATCTGTCTGCAGAATCTTCCTCATTCAGCTTTTATCTGCACTTTATCTGTCTGAATCAGCCACAAAGCTCGTCATAGTACGATGATTAAGATCAGGTTTTTGTGAAAAATTCAAAGTTTTCTTACGTTGGAGAAGACATTCAACTATTTCACACTTTTCATCAGCAGAGATCCTTTTCTTCCCATTTTGCTTGAAAATTTTGGTCTGTTTAATAATGTTGAACCTCCTCACCTGGGAAACCAATAACCACAGGTGTCTGCAATTGATTTCAGTGATTTCATCTACAACTTTCATTGAAAAGCAAAGAATTTGATCTTTTTTACTAATACAGTTTTCTTGATCATTTGGAGCCCACTGTACTTGTGATTTGAGACTTGTATGACACCAATGTTTTCATTTAACAGATTAAAGCTGTGAAAGAAAAATCCTGGATCAAGATTTGTGAGATTTGCACAGATTTGATATTTCACGCCAAAGTTCTTCCAACTGTGCGTACAGTACATGCACTAGTATCAGGTAGTGACAGTTCAATGTGAGTGTGCTAAAAGCTCATTCAAAAACCTGCGTTCACCGCGCTCTTTAAGGTCCATCACATGCGTGTATGTAGAATCAATGTTTGCTACGACCTGTTATAGCATGCCTGTAGAAAACCTATGCATGAGTTTTTTCCCTCTACAGGCTCATTAGTGGACTAGGACCTTGCGATTTTGCGTGGGCCACCTGCGTGCCACATATATCGTTGAGACCAGAGGTGGAGACTCGAGTCACATGACTTGGATTTAAGTCGGACTAAAGTAATGAAATTGACGACTTCAGACTCGACTTGGACTTTCAAACTTCTAACTCGTGACTTGACTCAGACTTGTGTATCCATAACTTGTGACTTGACTCGGACTTTAGCCCTTTGACTCGGAAAGACTTGCTATTTTCCCCCAAATCCAAGGATTAAAAAGTATATTGAGAAATCCTTTGCAGCGATTTCTCTCTCCATGTTTGTTTACGTCCATGTGTGGTGTCGCCCCAACATCCAATCAAATCAGGACCTTTGGATTGATTCGACAGTCCAACCAAACGAATGGCAGAAAAACAATCCCCTCCCCCTTAAAAGTGTGAGTTCCTGTTTTTAGTTCTGGCATAAAAATTAAGAGATCGTCAACAAATACAGTTTTCAGTTTGCAGAACATGCGGATAAAAGGATTACTGACAGAGACTCAACAACAACCAACTTTATCTAACTCTTGAAGCAGCAAAATCAAGTAAATTCTGAGTGAACACTGGCTTTAGCTTAGCGGCTAACTGCTAGCTGCAGTTAAATGAATTGGACAGTGAACTCTGTTAGCGGTACGCTATGTGAGCAAACAGCCAGCTCAGTATCACAGAGTGGCCACATGTGATCTTGACTTTTCAGAGGAAATTTACCAAATCCGTGAGCAGAATACAGTTCCTAATAGCACACACGGTCTGAGGAATTATTTTTACTCTGTTTTTAAAATGACTTGAAAGGACTTGAAGCATTTATAGTAAGACTTTTGATTTGGCTTGTTGGTCTTGACTTGTGTCTCGACTTGGGACTTGATTTGGACTTAAGGGCAAAGACTTGAGACGTACTTGTGACTTGCAAAACAATGACTAGGTCCCACCTCTGGTTGAGAGTAAGTCTTAACTTGTGACTGTTGTGTCTGTTCCAGGTTGTCATCTGCCTTTGATATTCCATGATTGGATGACTCAGTTGAGCTCTTAAGGCCTCGTTAAGGACCTGGACATGGTTCTTAGCATGGACAGGGACCAGCTGACCAATCAGATCCAAGCATTTTAAACTTTATTGAGCACATTTTTTTTCAGTGAAGACTTTGCAATAAAAGCGTTTCTCTGTGGGTCGTTGTGTTTACATGTTGTTGTTCTGGTAATAAATGCCACGCTGAGGTTTCTTCAGGAGACCAGCTCTGCGACGGGCTGGGCCTGCAGTCTAGAGATGAGGAGCATCAGAGAGCAGCTGAGAGTTCTCTGTTCCACCTGGAGAGCTGCCAGCTGGACGACAGCAAATGTTCCCGGAGAGAGCAAGTCTCTCCCCCTGCACGATTCCTGTCAGGGAGGGGGTACGAGTTAATCAGCTGCACCTGTTCTGACTGGGACCACATGGTGGGAACATGCATGCCCACATTCCCGAGCGCGCAGACATGAGAATTGAGGAGGGGACGGGTCTGAGATGCAGAGATGGAGGGACTTTCCAGCGCACCCAGGTCCATGGAAGACATCTATGATGTCATCTGTGCACATGTGGAAGCGTTTAGGTCTGAGCGCACGCCGTGGCTCGCAACATTGCTGGCTTTTTCCAGAACTGACTGAGAGGGGCGACACTGGAGAGGAGAATTCCTGCTCCTGATGTATGCTTCGATGGGATGGAACCACATGGCTGCGAGGGAGAGAAGGCATCTGCTATGCAGGAGAATACAAATGACAGATGGGGGCCAATTAATGCCCCCCCTCCAATTATTCCGATTAGCCGATTGGGCATTCCCTCGATCCTCCGAGGAGATTAACATTCCTCTTCTGTTTGACTTAACTGTCGCCCTGGATTCTAGTCAGACCATTCAGGTCAAGTGTTTGGAGATGGGGGGGCTGTTGTCCCTCCTGTTGTGCATTAGTATGTCTGAAGGCCCAGACTGAAAGAGAAGTTCAACATTCAGAACATCAAACTCAGTCTGCTGTCAGAACTTCCTATTACAGTTCTGGGACATCATACATGAATGCAGGTCAGCACATCGGCTGAACTTTGGGCATTTGCGTTACACACTTGGGCATTAAAGTCAGCCAAGGAAGGGCCCGGCACCGGGCAACATAATTGATTATGTCAGAGGTTTATTTATGGTTTTAATTATTATTTTTTTTTAACATTTAACTTGAAATGAGTAGTGTGTCAAACTATAAAAAAATGTAAAATAATACATCATTACAATTTGGCACCCCCTCCAGCTGATGCTGCCCTAGGCGGCCGTCTGGCTCGCCTATACCCAGGGCTGGCTCTGCAGACAATTGACCAATCACAAAATTAAACTGTAATACCTTAGTTCAACCTTTAGGGAGCAGCAGGCAGGTGGCTTGAGATTATAATATAAGGAATTAAACCACTTTATTTTATTTTGTCAAAAATTTGGCAATGGCCAACAGACAGCACTATTAAAGCCCATTTATTGATGTCAACAGTCAAAAAAGTGTTTTATTACCATTTAAAAACATAATTTATTTATAATTTTACACTCACAAATGTGTTCCTTTTCAAAACTTGCATATGTTTTCATTCATTCACAGTTAGTTCTTTCAGACATCAACCCAAAGGTCAGGGAGACAGTTGTGAAAGTATTTAACAGCCCATAAGTGTATATATGGTGGAATGTTCAAGAAAAATTTCAAGTTTCACCAGATAATACTCACAATTTAAGTTCAATGTGACTGATAAAAAACTGATGACCCAGCATTCTAGCTGCATTTAAATGCATCACTTACGGTTGAATCTTTTCTTTCATGGAACAAAGAGTCTCAAAACAGATTTGTGGGGAAATATGGTTTTGTGGGTGCATAACAAGCCATTCATTTGTAGTTTTTAAAGATTTGTGTTTGTAGTTAGTTTCAAGGTGATTTATTTTTAAGTTGCACATGTGTAAATTGTAAAATATGGTAACAAAAAAAAATCAGCAAACACATGAAACTGCAAATTAAATAAATGCAAATAAACGGGAAAATATGGAGAGAGAAATAGTTTCATTACCATTTGTTCATGCGTAATTCTTGATTCGTGCATAACTTTGGATTTTTGTGAACGTGCATAATTCTTGATTTGTAACCCATATAATAAATTTGTGCAAAAATACAAAAAATATTAAATTAAAAAAAATTTAAATATGAGTTATCACATCTAAAACCCCTGAAAATATATAATTCAATTGATTTTGTTTTATTCAAAATTTTATTTTTGAAATTGTCACATTGAATTGCACATTTTAATATTTAATTGTAAATTGCAAAATGTTTTTTTCATTTTTTCCTTTTCATAATGAAAGGTCTAATTGTATATTAAGTTGAAAATTGCAAAATGAATTGTAATTTGAATTATGACATCAAAAACCCATGACAATTTACAATGCAATTGATTTAGTTTCTCTTTAAAATATTTTATTTTTAAAATTGTGATATTGAATTGTACATTTTCATATTGAATTGTAACTTACAAAATGAAATATCATTTTGCAAGCCTGAATTGATTTTTGAACTGCAATTTGAAAACTACATTTTCAAATCGCATGGTAAATTTGCAAATTGAATTATCAATTGAGAAATGCATAATACTTTGAGTTATGACATAAAAACGTGCATACAAAACAGCAACTGCTTTACTGCAGTTTAACCCTCCGCCACTGCATCCATGTGAGGATGGGGTCATCTGGACCCCACAAGAGAAGGTTAAGGCATAAAGAGACAGGGTGCCAGTCCTCATGACAAATTCACAATTTATTGTTCTGGATTAAACAGAATTCTTTATGTTGAGCAATATTTCAATGTTCCTTGATGAACTTTTTACACAGCGTGATCAGAAGTGTTTAGGAGCGTTACATTCCCACCATACGACCCTCGCGAGCATATATCAAACTTCAAGAACGTTCCACGGGCGCAGGACTGTCTCCACGCCCACTCCTCTACTCCTGCACGCTCGTGGGAGTATTCTAACGCTCCTGTGACCTCTCCTGACCCCCCTGTCCAAGTATTCTTACGCTCCTAGACACTAGTTGTGCCCCCTCGTGGAGGACTGAACGCTCGAGTGAAACTCACCATTGAAGAAAAAGGAAATACCCGCGTATCATTCGTTTTTCAAATTAAAAGTAGGAATGACAAGAGTGGGAAAAAGGATCGCTTATTTATTCATCAATTTCCAAACTACTGTAGTAAAACAATTCTTTTTTGATGTTCCCATTTTTCCATCAAAAAAGAAGTAAACACAAAATGAATGTTTAAAATAAGTTTCTAAGTAAAGTGTTCAATCACAGGTTAGGAAATGAACTTAAACGTTCATTATATGTTGGCTTCCTTTTCACTTTATGTTTTAATAGGAAAATCAAAACATATTTGGATATTTGTATAATTACAGTAGTTTAAAAAGTGATAAATCAATAAAGCAGTTTTATTTTTCCTCTTCTCATTTTTTTTTTTTTTAATTTGAAAAACGAATTATACGTTTGTACATTGTGCCCTTGCTTCATTTTTTATAAAAAATATAAATTGTATTTGAGTATTTTTTGATTGGGGGTGGGACTTCTTTGATGGATGCAGCAACAAGCAGAAGGTCCCTGTGAGGACCAGGGCAGGAAAACAAGCTTTACTGATGGCTTTAATGTAAAACATGTGCCCCCCCCACCCGTTCACGATGGAAACAGCGCCAAGATGATGTCAGTGAGCTCGCTAAGGAGAAGCATACAATGCAAACATGGCGAGGGCGACTGCTTTCATAGACCTGTCGGGACCAATGAGGCTGTGGTGAAAGCCAACAAATGTGCCGCACGCACACACAAACGCACACACACACACACAATCCTAGGAAGGATCTCAGAATTACTGACACTAAGAGATGAACTGTCTGTTATGAAAACATTTTTAAAAATCCTCTACTTTCTTAATCTGGTGGATCTTGGATTTCACGGTTGGATTGTAGACTGATGGTCTTCTAAATGACTCTTGATTTTCACTCTCATTGCAGAAGAATTATTCAAAGAGCCAGCAACATTGGAGCATCTCTGCTGACATACAGTCATTCCCTCAGTTTTCCACTGATCTTTCCAGAAAGATCACCTATAAGAAAGAAAACAAAGTATCTGGTTTGTGACCCATAATCCACCTGCCATCTGTTTCCCTCAGAAATGGACTTGTCTGTTATTTTGATTCTTCACTGTAAGACTGAAGCTGAAGCTTATGGCCCTTGAAAAAGAACATGAGCAGCTTTGGAACCTTTAAAATTTGCTACTTCAGGGTAAATAATTTCAGTGAACCTGCAGATGGAAAAACTGTTTTTACTGAGTTCCAACGATTTAGAAGAATTGTTCCGTATTGTAATATAAGAACAGTAAAACCATCAGTGAGGTCATTGTGGGTCTTCATGCTATCATTTTAGGAGGTTTGAAGTGACAACATCACACAGACATTTGGATCAGGTTTAAATTCAGTTTACAATTTAAGTCTACTATTCCTATTCCTGCATTGTTCCTGTGCCTAAGAAGAGTCGCCCCAGCGAGCTGAATGACTACCGGCCGGTTGCCCTCACATCTCACGTCATGGAGACGCTGGAGCGGCTGGTCCTGCAGCTCCTGGGACCACAGGTGCAGAGTGATAGGGACACCTACCAGCCAAAGGTGGGAGTGGAGGACGCCGTACTATATCTTTTACATTGGGCTCTCTCCTACCTGCCGGGGGAGGCTACGCTGTCAGAATGCTCTTTTTTGACTTTTCCAGTGCTTTTAATACCATCCAGCCCCTCCTTCTACAGCAGAAACTCCTCTCTTATGGCGTGACCTCCCAGCTGGTCTCATGGATTACAGACTACCTGACAAACAGGCCACAGTTTGTCAGGATGGGGTGTTGCAGCTCCTCCATGCTGACTGGCAGTACAGGAGCCCCACAAGGAACTGTGCTCTCGCCTCTCCTCTTCACCCTTTACACCACCAACTTCCACTACAACTCTGATACATGTCACATGCAGAAGTTCTCTGACGACACTGCTATTGTGGCATGTATCAAGGAGGGTGAGGAGGGGGAGTACAGGCAGCTGGTGGAGGACTTTGTTCAATGGAGCCAGTGGAACTGCCTCCACCTGAATACCACCAAGACCAAGGAGATGGTGCTGGACTTTCGTCGTGTATCTGCTGCGGTGCAGCCCATCATCATTCATGGAGCTGAGGTGGAGGTAGTGGACTGCTACAAATATCTGGGAATCCTGCTGGATAAGAGCCTAAACTGGTCAGCAAACATGGACTGCATCTACAGGAAGGGGCAGAGCAGGCTATACTTTTTAAAAAGACTCGCCTCTTTTAACATCTGCTCGGAACTCCTTTTTATGTTCTGTCAGTCCGTTGTTTTCAGTGCTTTGTTCTATGCAGTGGTGTGTTGGGGGGGCGGTGCAAACAAAAAGGACTTAAAAAAACTAAATCGCCTGATCAAGAGGGCGGGCTGTGTGGTGGGCCGAAGCATGGAGACGGCAGAGGTGGTGGCTGAGCGGAGGATGCTGACCAAGCTGGAGAGCATAATGAGAAACATTGGTCACCCTCTACATGGAGTGTTCGCCGCCCAAAGGAGCGTCTTCAGTAACCGCCTGCGCTCTCTACCATGCTCCACTGAAAAGTTCAGGAAGTCCTTCGCACCGAGCGCAATAAGACTTTTCAATGGAGCTGGGAGGGCATGAGGGGGGATCTGAACAACTAACTATTTTTGTTTTATCTATTTATTTATTTGTACAGCAATTTTAACACTTTTAATTGCTTTTAACAGCTCCATAATTTTAATGCTTTTAATCTAACCTTATAACTGTTTCTTGCTCTATTTACTTGAACCTGCTTGTGTGTGTGTTTGGAGCAATGGATGAATTTTTGTAAGTTCCTTCGGGATTAATAAAGTACTCTATCTATCTATCTATCTATCTATCTATCTATCTATCTATCTATCTATCTATCTATCTATCTATCTATCTATCTATCTATCTATCTATCTATCTATCTATCTATCTATCTTAATGTAACTTCAGCTGTCCTGCCTCCTTATAGAACAGACGTGGGCAAACTACGGCCCCACGTTTGGGCCGGCCCGCTCGGCCCTTTTCCCTCCGGCCACACAGATCAACACCCACGTAAAACATGTTTTTTATTCTCCCTTCTCCTTATCTAAACCCCAAAAATCTCTGTTAAATACAACAGAATATTGTGTTTTCTTTCTACATCTCAGTTTATCTGAGACCTTCTCAATCATCTCCTCTGTCTCCATGTGTGCAGCTCTGCTGATTCTGGCGTTTATTCTAAGTCAAAACTCCACGCAGAAATAACTCATCTCCACGCACGTATCACACAATCCTCACGGATAATTCTGATTATCCTGAGCTCTTTCTGCTCCTGCGTGCTCGAATTTAATCCTCTTGCGAGCAGAAAAAGTCCTCGAGCGCGAGGACATCCGCGTGCATGAGATGCTCTCTGTGACTCTGACAAAAAAGGTAAAAAACATCAGGTACCAAATCTACAAAAAAAAAAATAGAAAAATTAAAAATAAAAGAAGAGGAGAAATGAGATAAAGAAAAAGGTAACCTCTCATTACAAGGGACAGGAGAGGACACGTTATTGATTACATTTTTGAAATCTGTTAGCATAATTTTTTTTTCCAGACTAATTTCTATGAAGATCAAAGGGAAATATTTGCCCACCTCTGGCTTACAATAATCTTTTTTCCTCAGAGAAGAGAAAGTGGATGACTGTATCCTCCTCCAACTTGCTTTTTGGTTTTTTTATGTTTCTTGATTTCTCTGATTTCTAAGATTCAATGTTTGAACTTGATGGTTTCTCTTTGCTTAACTTTCGTATTGTCCAGTCCATCCTAGAATTCTTATTCAATAATATTGACCTCAGACTTTGTTGCTCAAAAAAACCACAACCAGACAAAAGGGGTGTGGCCATTTGGATAGGCCAAAGGTCTCGCCCATCACAGTCAACAGGCAGTGACAAGTCATGATTGACCAAACCTTCTGAGACAGACTGTAGGCCAGTGGTTAGAACACATCAAGGTAAGATACATCGTTTTCTTCATTTGTACATAGCAGGTAATGCAACTGTCTAATGCTAATGGCTGAAAAGTGAACCAAATGTAAATTCAAACTTTTGGGACAAATTACCTTCATAAATAAAAAAAAAAAAATGTTAACATTAGTTTTAGGAGTCTTTTGTTGTTGTTCAAGAACACTTTATTCATGTTGGTCCCACACAGTGCTGAGAAAAACTGGGATTGTCTGCACATGTGCGGTTTGTAATGTGTTTTTAATAGTGGGTGGTGTAACATGTTCATGCTCCTCATTCATCTCATTCTGGATGAAATGTGAACCACGTCATGCTCTAGTGTTTAGACAGCTGAACACCTCTCTTTCCTCCTGCATGACATCATGTCGCCTTCTGCCAGCAACATCACTGGGATGGTTTTGTGACGAAACGGAACGTGGTTGCTGGAGACTTTGAAGAGGACAACAGTGGGCTGTGACCTTTGACACTGGATCCAGTTCTGAACCAAAACAAACGCTTAGGGCAGGGGTCTGCAACCTTCAACACTTACAGGGTAACCAAACCCTGAATCAACTTTGTTTGTCTTTTGACCTCTGTGTAAATGGGAGTTTAAAAGGGTTTTCTGTTATTTTGACAAATTTTTGACAAATTCAAATAAACTTGTTTAATTTCTGAAAATTCATAATCAAAAACCGTCTATGTGCTGCCCCCTATAGGTCAAAACGAGGCATTACAGTTGAATTTTGTGATTGGTCAAATGGTGTAAGTCACAGAAGTCTGATGTCATCATGCTCTGCAGCGTCGTTAGCGTTAGCATGGTTTCTAGTGAACCCAATTACCTTCAGTTGTCAAAAATCTACTGGATTACGCAACTTTCCAGTGGAAGTTCGGTTGAGAGCTTTTGGCATCATATCCAGAGAACTCCATCCTGGTGATGGATTTGGAATGAATATCTCACTGGGAAGTCTTTGATTAATATGTTAGCCTTTATTAGCTATGATGCTAGCAGCATTTTACCTGCCGGCAGCCCCGCTGTCGGGCATTTTAGAAGCAGCATCTTGAGGATTGATATATACTAACTGGATTGACCCTTGACTGTTCGCTGCTTTAGACAGACGTGCGCGCACAGACACCATTGCTATACATCGAGTCACGTCAGCAGAACGCAGCTGTTTCAATGTAGGACATGCAGGCATCAACCACAAAATTCAGGCTAGCTCCCTCATTTTTCAACCGATTTTCACAAAACAGCTCAAATTAAAGCTTAGAAAATGATTGATGTCGTGGTATATTTATATTTTTATTAAGGGCAAAACAATTAATCAATTTCTATTCCTAAGATGGTTTTGTTTATGGATTGAATGAGATGTGAGGGCGTCATGATTGGAACTGACGCCCCATGGTGTAAAAAGTTTGACCCAATGTGAATCTGAAGGTTGTTATTTAAGCTAAACCTCCAAAGCTATGACGTGACCCTCCAAACACTGTTGACACAGCTACAGAAACACGTAGCTGGTTCTCTCCAAGTGCAGACGGATGATGAAAGCTGTATACATTATGAACACCTGGAAGTACCAGGTTTAAGTTTCATGGCTGGCCACATGAATGAGGAATAGTATCAAATTACACGAGTATTGCAAAACCTACGGCACCTTGAGTTTAATAAGAGCCTGTCCTTCTGTCAGGCTGATAAATGAGGGTAATCTGTTCCTAACGGGGGGAAATATCTCCACTGAATTGTGTTTTCAGAGATTCCTTTGGCCCCTAAATAACACCTTAGAAACAGTTACGCAATCTTTCTGCGGGTGTCAGGTGTCAGGAGGAGTTCAGTCATATGTTGAGTAGAGTTATTAAAAACAGGAACCGACCAGATGGAGAGACAGCTTCTAACATTGGGACGCAGAAATCTGCAGCACGCGAATGGTGGCATGATCCAATCAGCATGCAGGACAATCTCCTGCATGTGTAAAACTCCAAGAACCTTCGTTTGTTTGTCTAATGTAGAAGAACATTTATTTTTATTCTGTTTATTGGTGATGACATGAAGCCTGGATAGAACCCAACAGATGAATGTTTGTCTTCAGGCCAAGAAGGAGAAACTCCTGACTCCTCTGACTCATTTTGCTCAACAGTCAGAGATGCAAAATGAAGGAAGTCCTGGAGCGTCAGAGTCCCAAACACCTGAGCACATCACTTTCATTGGATTCTACAGGACCTTTATTGGACCTGGATTGTCCTTCTTGGTTTTCCCCATTGTTCTTCAGTGTGAGAAGCTCCAGAATAAGCAGGATACTGAAGGAGTGAGCATCAGGAGAGGTGGCTTTCAGGTTAAATGCTAAACTCAAACTGTGGGGAAAGTGATCCAACGATTACATTTATGTTGAAAGTGTCAAACATCATTTCTTATTTATTGTTTTATTACATTACATCAGGCTTAAAATAAGACATTTGAGATGTTTTCCCTCATTGTTAATTTTCTTTTAAGCAAAAAAATGTGTTCGTTATTTGTGATTGTAATACCCAAATCCTGTATCAAAACAAAACAGTAACCCAAAAATTGAGGTTTGAACCGAATCATGGAGAAAGTGAATCGTTTCATCGCTATAGGTGTTATGATGTCTGCTGTCTATGGGAAGCTGAAGATTGAAGACAAGCTTGAAGAAGTTCACAGATGGATGATGGGTGAGGAGCTGCTGAAACTCTGAGCCAGGACAGAACAGAAGAACATAGAAGGGTCCAGAGTGTATTCAACAGTTTACATTCACCCCATCTGTAAAGCTTTTCCTCTGGTCAGAAATCCATGATCTAGTTTTCATCAATACCTGGTGAGCAGATGAATGTGACACAGTCCATTCTACCTGATCTGAAGTTCATATTCCTGTCAGAGTCACAACTTTGGTTGTGTTTTTCTTTTTTTTTTAATCTTTTTTTTGGAGCAACAAATGGTCAAAATCATAGAGTGAGCTGCATGAAAAAACAAGATTTTCAGTCATCCAGGTCCTCACAGGATATCACTTCTGCAAGGAACAAAGACAAAAACGCAACACTTTTGTTTTTGGTCCTTTGTCTTGAGATGAATTCAAAGATCTGAAACATTTTCTACAAACTCAAAATAACCATTTCTCTCAAATTTTGTCCACAAATCTGTCTAGATCTGTGATACTTTCTCATATGCAGAGATAATCCATCCAACCTCACAGGTGTGCCATATCAGGATGCTGATTAGACAGCACTGCACAGGTGTGCCTTAGACAGATTAGTGAAGAGTATTTGAGAGAAATTGTCATTTTGGGTTTGTAGAAAATGTTCTAGATCATTGAGTTCATCTCATGACAAATAGAAGCAAAAAAACTAAAACTTTTAGCATTGATATTTATTTTGGTCAGTGTAACTTTAACATCAGAACTTTAGCTCCAGTGTTTACATTCTGTGGACGACTGAAATTCTTCAACTGTTGATGGAATAACATAGTTGTAATAAACACTGAAGTGAACAAAAGCTGCTTTGCTGATAGAATCCAGAGGAATCAGGTGATTCTGTGGTGGGCAAGTGTTGCATATTCATGAAAAGTTGAGATTCTCTCCATCAGAATTAGCTAACCGCAGACGCGGGACGTGAATCCTGCAGTGGAATTTACTCTCGCACTTTCAAAGTTACATAAAAACTGCGGCACTCGCATCGGAGCTGTAACGCTAGCGGTGTGAACCCGGGGTTACTTAGCCGGTGACATTTCCAGTGTTAAAAGGTTAAGTGTTCATCCTGAAGACTTTTCATTTCCCTGTCCATCCATGTAGTTTTTGAGTTGAAGGTTCAGATGAAGAGTGAAACGTTTTAGATGAACCTCTATAGTTCTGTTGCCCCAAGTTGCAGGAGTTTCAATAAAACTGTTTTTCCAATTCAACTTCAGCTGCTGAATCAGAAATTGAAGTCAATGAAAATGTGGCTGGATATAATTAAATTATTAGGCATAAAAACAAAAAGTTTTTACCATAGTAATAAAAAACAATAATCAGAAAATCCCAGCTGGTTTAGAACTCACCCAGCAGGTCACAGCTGTCCCAACATCTGCAGGCGGAGACTTCTGCAGCGTTTCTTAAGTGACACCAAAAGTGTTTTTGACTTGGTCTTTCTCTTCTATTCTGTCCCAGCTGGATGAATTGGGGTTGACAGTTCTGAAACCCAGAGGTGACCCAGTATGTGCTGGATGATGTGGAACAGGATCTCCCTGTGCAGACTAAACACACTGATGCCTGTGTGGCCCCCTCCGTCAGTCATAAAAGGTCCGCTGCCATTCAGCTGGCCTGACGGAGACTTGAATGTTGAGTCATGCATTTATTTTAAAGATTCAGAAAGCTGTTTGGTAAAAGGAAAAAAAGCAACAAATCGTCACAGATCAATGTGAACACTTAGTGAGTCACACCATGCCCCTCCTCTGAGTTTGGGCTGTAGGCCACGCCCACATCTCCCTCACAGAGATGTTTTTATAAAACATTTTTTGCCAGTAACCAAAATAAAAAAAAAAGTGTAAAAGAAAAAGATGTTTCTGAGAGACTCAGAGAATTGATCTGAGTTTAACCTGCTCCTGTATCCTGATGAAATCCCAAACGTGAGTGCTGACCTATTGACCTGAGAAGAGTGGAGATTCTTTTTGGAGTCTTTTTTGCAGTTCCTTTAAAGCAGGGGTCTCCAACTGGTGGACCGGACCCCAAGACCCTTTTATCTAGACCGCCAAGCATTTTTAATAAAAAGTGCGATTTTAAGTTTATCTTTACACGGCGATTTTTGAACAGGCGCGCGCGAAGGCAGCTTCGTGTAGACCGGGGTCCTTCAAAAAAGCTCAAAGCGCTGTGCTAAAGTTTAGATGATTTGGATGTTATCTTGAGGATGCGTGAACAATGGCTCTATCTACAATTAGAAAAGTGGACTGAAAATCGTCTTTGAGATGATGGACTGAAGCTTTCACTTTCATTTTACCAGCACTTAGTTCTACAAGGCGAGTGTGTGTTATGAGCACGGAGTCTGCTGCTTTTGTTAAAAACGCAGATATCAAGCGGCACTACGAGACAAAACACAAAACTTCTGATTTATAAAAATATATAAAATAAAAAATAATACGAACAGAAAGTACAGTGCAAGCGTACAACACACAGACGGTAACAGCACAACAACGGGCTTACGGGTCCTCACTGCGAGTGGAATGGATATTGGGTAAACACAAAAAAGAGACTCCAAAATGATCAAAGAGTGAATGGAGGGGGTGGTAGAAGCTATATTAGAGGGAAAAAAGGGACAGCAGCTTCAAGAGAAGGTCCGACTGTTTCCCTGTCATCAACAAGAGCCGAGCTGCTTTCCAGAGATGTGCAGTGAGTTCTACGCAATATAATTGGAGCCAATGTTGTTATAAAACCAAATCAAAAGAAATTGATAAGAATATTGATTTTTTGGCACAAAAAAATTTAATGTCATAAAATGTTTTCCATTCTAAAATTAACTTAAGCTTCAAATGTTCAATTTTTAAAACAAAAAATTTCAATTAAGCTAACACAAAGAACCAATCAAAATGCATGAGGGTATAACTTCAGTCCCGGTGCATTCCCTGAATCTGTTAGAGCAGCATTTTGGACATACAGCTTGTAAGGGATATAACTCTGCTCTTTACATGTGTCTTGGGACAACTTCAGATTATGATAGTACAGACCACACAACCATTTTTGACCGTAATTATCTCAGCTCTAGGAGACAGTGAAGACACTGGGACTGAAGTTACCACTCTTATAGATTTTGATTGGTCCTTTCTGTTAGCCCCACCCCAACGGCGAAAACATAACTGAGACTTATTACTCCAATACAGAAAACTCCAGCGAAGCTTTGCAAGAAAAAAATTGAAAATAACCAGAAAACAAAAAATGAGTTAGAGAACCTTGAAAAAAGAGAAAATAAGCCAAAAATCGATTATTTTAATTATGAAAACAACAATGTAACTAGAAAATATTGTAACTAACCTGTAAAAACAAACCAGAAGAAATGAGGGTTTGAGACTGACCAAATACGCTTGGACCCGCTTTATTTAAAATCAAGAATCAAGATAACGATGTTTCAGACGCGATGCGATATGCCGATGGAGACTGCACTGGAACGTACGCTTGGAGTACGTTTATTGTGCGCGTGGTGTTTGGTAAACGCTCTTGGGGGACTTTTGGCAGAAATATAACGCCATATACTAACCCTTACGTGTTCTATAAGTGTTCACTATGACCTGTCGCCTTAACCATACTCATAAAAAAATTTGCTAGAGCATTTTCACCCTGCAGCTCACTGGGTTGTCTATGATACTGATATTTTATGTGGTCCGCCTGCCTGCCCCGTACAGACTTGACCTTTTTTTGCCCCCAGACAGTCCCTATCCTAAGGTTTAAGAAGTGTTTGAGAGTTCTATTTCAGTATGCGGTCCCAACATATGGAATAAACTGGACAAGAGAATCAAAAGCACAAAATTAATTGCTACCTTTAAAAGTGTCATCAAGAAAAATAATTTCATAAAATGTATGTAGTTAATTCCACTGGACCTAGTTTAGGTAAATAGAATTAAATGAGGGTTTTTGTGGACAACCGTTTATGTAAATATGTATGTATTTTCAAACCAAAGGTAAGTGGAGCCGAGGTCATTCTCTTAGGCGGCGTGTGCCTTCATGATATTATTTAGGGTTAACATTCAGGGCGCACTAGAATCGAAGCATGTACGATTGATTGCTTGACGGGACAATTGTGGGGCCCGAAATGCTTATTATTTTAGGTATTCATCCGACCTATTTGGAAAGGTTTAATTAGATTACAGTTTTTCTCAGTCGCTTTGGTGCGTTTCTCAGAACACTATTAACATTTGCACAACAGTTAGTGCATTTCTCTAAACAATTAGTGCAAACTGCAAAACCTAGTGGATATCCTGCAAAAGCACGTCACATGCTCAAAACTGATAATCCATTCCTCAAAAGCAAGTATTCATGTCAATGAAACTGTCAGTGCCATCAAAATGAAAAGTCTTGACGCCATCTTTATGAACAAGATAGTCAAATGACTTTGTCATGTTTTCACTATGACAGTTTATCATTTCAGTGTTTTCCATTGCAACAATATTTGGTGACACCTGAAAATGCTCAAGACAGCACTATGACCTACTTATACAGCCATCTGAAATGTGCAGTAAAGTCACTGTAGATGTTAAACATAAAATCACCTTTTGGTAGAGCTGTGAACAATATACAGCACATGTAACAGTACAGTAAATTACTGTTTGCATATCTGTTTTCAATACAGAATGTTTGAATTATTGAACTGACAGTAGTTCTTCCAATATTGGGTTGCACCCTTCGACCAGCCTCCTCCATGGTGAGGCCGTGATTGACAACATGGTCCACAATTGTAGCCCTTATTTCATTAGGAATCCGCCTATATCTGCCTCTTCTTCCCCCCACATCCTCACCCCTCTTCCATTGACGATTCATAGGATTCATTCATAATTGACAGTGAACAAGTTGTTTGTCGTTGGTTACAACTACTAAAATTGCACACACCTCCTCATGAGTGACAGCTGAAATTCACCTGAGATCAAATGTTCAATTTAGGAGACATTTTCAGGAAAAAATGATAAAGAAAGGTCCAGAATTTGCTTGACAGATGGCTAATATTTGACATTTGATAACTAGTTCAACAATTTTGAGTGTAATGACTCAAGCAATGAAAGTTAGACTATTAGTTTTACTGAGAACGACTATTCAACATCCATAAGTATAATTAATTTTGACTGACATGACAAAAGCAAATGAAAATGTCAAAAAACAGCAGAGAATGTATGAAATCAACTGATTCATGTCCAAAATCATTTGCAGTTTGTTCAGAGAGAGGAGAAATTGCTACTATGATGTGCACAAATGACTAAGTGTTGTGGAGGTTGAACTAATAGTTATGAGAATTTCAATTCTGATCTGAGAAACGCACCAAAGCTACGGAGAAAAACTGTAAGTTAGGGGTATGTATATTTTCCTCTCACACAACTTGATATGCGTCTCAATACATGGTCCATGGATCCATATAGAAAGGATAGAAAAGAAAAGATAACTTTTTAGTGATACGATACAGTTTGATTCTTTTCCCAAAAACGCTCAAATCTGTATATTTCTCATTCATATAGCATTTAAATCTATCAATATGTATTTACATGGAAAAAAGAAAGCTTATGATTGGATGTTTGTTCGTTTGAATAAAATAACGATATAATTGATCAATAATCAATTCACAAAATATATATATCGATTTAGCACATAAAGCTAAAGTCTGCTAGCTTCATGCTAACGTTCAATAGAACTCCCCTAATGCTAGCGCTCGGTTGACCACAGACACTACATTGCTGACTATATTAACATCTTTATTTATTCACAGGCATTCATTTTCCAAACTCTTTTAAGGAAATAATTTTTAAAGTAACTATCTGTGGTCTAAAACTTTGTATTATTTCACTCATACTGTCGTCTTCTTCTTGGATTAGATATACTTCTGTAGCGCGATCGCCCCCTGGTGGCCAAACTGAAACGCCCTCCAGGAGAAGCAGCACTGTTTACAATGTTGATGATCTGAATGTTTTTGTCAGAATTTCTCCTTTTGAGAATTCATTTAACACTGTATGCAATTAACAATCTCATTATTTGGCTAGTAAATTTTATAACTGGATCAGATCAATATAAATATATTCAAATTACATAGTATATTCTTAAAGTATTTCTAAACAAATGTGTATAAATGTGTAAACCTAAAATTGAATTGAATAGAAGAATCAAAAGAATCTAAAAAAATTGGAATCAAATCGATTCAGGCTCTTGTGAATCAAATCGAATCGTTTCTGGAAATTATAACTGATACCCAGCCCTATTCATATTCCTGCCAAAATGGTTGCCTGACTGCAGGGAGTCACATGGGGTCAGGAGCTCTATCGGACCAAGATGTCAACAAAGCTGATAAACTGACATAAAATGTCCAAAATATCAAACCAGCAGGGGAAATGCCCAGAAGGTTTTAGATGCTATATGTTAAGTTGTCCAGTTGTCTCATTTCAGTGATTATGATCACATATGACCTTTTTTTTCAACTGATGACTATAAAGCTCTGGTCCGCCATGACCTTTGGTTGAGTGTGGCTGACAGAGAACCAGCAGCAGCACCAACATCCTCCTGTGGCTCTGAGGCAGAGCGCCGACTTTCCTGAACTTTCCTCGGCGGTGAGCCTCTGGAGATCATGTGACACACACGGCGTGTTTCCAGGTTCATTCTGAGCGAGCGAGCGAGCGTGCAGGGAAAAACACTCCCTCAGAATGACATCATGAGAGCTGCGAGGTGCGTGTTTGATGTCCGACCCCCCCGCTCTGAGCAGACAGAGGCCTGCTCTCTGCCAGAGCTACAGTCATCGGTACCCCCACGTTGGGTTGCTATGGCGCCGAGATACACTGTGGGGAAACAGAGTTGGAGCGTGAGGCGTGGTGTGCAGGCACATTCCTGCAGAGCAGCATCCAGAGCAGCAGGCTTTACCTGAGTCAACAGCAGGAGAAGAAACATCATTTTTTGTCTCCAGGCTGGAGCAGAGCTCTGTCAAACAGCACCGCACTCACAGACCCACAAAGGGGCTGTGGTGATGCACACACCTCACCCCCCTTCCCAAAGTTGACTTTTTGCAGCATCTTTTCCTTCTTTAGGTTTTTTCTGGACAAAGAGCAGGAGAGGGCGTCCACATGAACGCCATGTGATTAGAAGGTGACATCATGAAAACAGCCAGAAAGGCTTTGTTCTCGCTCTGGAAATGTCTCGTGTGAAGTTGAGGTTTCAGCAGATGAGGAGTGAGGCCCCTCCGTAACCCCCCTCCCCGTTCACAGAGTTTTAGGTGCAAATGAAAACAGAACGTAAATGCTTGTTTGACATCTCAGACAGCACACTGTGACCATAATAAGCTGGGCTGAGCTGCAGCCAGCTCTGCTGGACCTCAGTGACACGCAGATGTGCAGCTCTTCACATCTGGTTTTGGGGACATATAAACCATCCACTCCTCACTGGAGTTTGAGGAAAAGAACAATCTGAGATGAAGAAGAACGTTTAATGTTAGACCAGGGGTGTTAAACTTAATTACAGAATCCAAAACACACCTTTGGACAGGATGAACATGTATTTAACACACTAAAACTAATTTTTTAAAACTTTAAAAATTACAATTTTAACATAATTACAAATAAAAACAGCAGGAATAATATTCCAGAATAAATCAACTTAATCCTTAAATGACTTTCAATATTTTATTCTCCATAAAAATATATTTTGTAAAAATTATAGAAGTTAGAAATGAGCGCTAGATAACATCGGGTCATCAATAACAATAAAATAAAATGATCTGGAGGGCCGGATAGAATTACCCGGAGGGCCGGATCCGGCCCCCGGGCCTTAACTTTAACAGGAGAGATGTCCATAATCTTGCCCAGCTCCTTCCATGTCTCAGCCCTTTTCAAGGCCACAAATCAAGAATTGTGTTCTCTGTTAAGTTCCATCCTCACATAAACACGTGTGGAGGGTTAAGGCTTGGATTGGTTGACAGAAAGATCAGCAAAAAGAAGAAACAACCAAAGTAAAAATTCAGACAAAAGTTCAAAGGAAGTTTCTTAGTCACATGAACATACAGATGCTGTGAGGTTTTTGGGTTGACCTATCTTAAGTGAAGCGCAGTGTCCAGAGGATGGATAAGAGCACGGGAAGAGCAGAAGAAGAAAACAATAGCTGAAAGTGTATCTTTGAAAAAGCGTCATCACACTCAAATATTCATACAAACACAAACTAACACGTAAAAATGGATCCACTGCACAAATCTCGTACAATACTTTTGTTTATTTATTACACTATAAAAACTTTTCTGTTTGTTTGTTTCACTGTTTTCTGAATGGCAGGTACGAGATCCCAATCCAATAGAAATTTTAAAACGTCTCTCTTGTGCTGCTCAATTACCATGATGTCAGAGATGATCTGCTAATGTACATATATCTATGCCCGCACACCCAAACGGCTCCAGGTGAATGTGTGTTTTGGCCTGGCCCTGGGCTGCATGGTGCTCCCGGCGAGAAATGGCATTAGCGCCCCCTGCAGGGTCTCATACTTGAATATTCCAGCTGGGGATCAAACAGGGAACTATTTGTTGAAAAGCAAATGTGCTAACTGACTGTGCCAGCATTAAGCCAATATTCAAGAGGAAAGTAGGGGGATTTCAGCTGTCTGAGGTGCTGTGGAAAGGAGAAAAGAAAAAAAAAACACACTAGTAACACACAGTCAAGACAGTTAAATTTGTCTTTTTGAACCAAAATGAAACAGGGAATGAATTTCCAAGCAGAAGTAAAACAGACAAACCTCTGAGACCGTGTTTCCTCCTCTTCCTGTTGTCACCCTTAAAGTTTTGAAGAAGCACTGAGTAGGGTGTACCTGCAGGCCTGGAGAACCAACAGCGCTCACAGGACCACGCTCTCAGGACCGCACTCTCAGGACCCAGGCGGTTTTAACACAGCGCCTCCTACAGGATGGAGTTTGTTATGTTAATTTCTGGAGACTTTACGAGACACATTGCACACGTGAGTAGTATGAGTAAGAGTTAAAAAATGATCCAAGCGCTGCTAAAGGATAAACAACTAGATAAATTATCACATGAATCTTAAAACATAAAAAGTGAAATTACCAATTAATTTCCATGTTTTGCAGAAACATAAACAGTGATGTTTATTTAGCTTTTATCCAAATTAATGTTCTTTGTGCAAAAATAAATTCATGATGGTTTGTTAGGATTACATCTTTCAGCATTTTACAGCATACCATAATTTTTGTAATTTTAATCTTCATGTGTTATAGTTTTTTTGTGCAATTCATTACTATTGTGTCATTATAACCCAAATATAGTTGACATGTATTACAAAACCAGGGAAAATTAAATGTTTACTGAGCAAAGTCAAGTATGAATTTATATGTATTTTATTATTTGGTAATGTAATATAAAGACTTGATTCATTACTATTACTGAATAATATTACTTTTTTAAGTAATAAGTATTTCTGCTGTATTATTTAGAACGTATTTACTCTTTACTTTACATTTTACTTGTATATCTTCTTTTCCAGATAGATACAACAATTCAAAAGAGGAAATCTCCAGATGAAACAGTGTGTGAATGCTTTGTTCTGCAAAATATTTCCAACCGACAATAGCATAAAAGGTTCAAATTCATGATTAAAAACTCTGAAACTTAAAAAAAAAAAATGGCAACTGTTACAAAACATTTCTGAGCAAAATATTTATTTTAGTAAAGTAGATACATTTGACAGAGGATTGGTATAGAATTGAAAAAAAAAATAGATACTCTCCAAATTGAAAGTATTTTGTAATCTCATGTTTAATTTGAAAAAATTGTTCTAATATATTTTTCCTTTCCAATATACAGCTGTGATTTCTTGTACAGAAAATAACTGTTAGGTGGCTATAAGTATTGTTTTGTCTTTTTAAGCCTAATGTAACGCCTAATAAATGTACCTTATTCTGTTTAATGCAACTTCTAATAAAAGTTATTCTTCCCACCTCAGCAGATTCTGTTTAATTTTTCAAATGTTTTGGGTTTGGTTTTTATTTGATTTTCTGGCACGTTTTAATTTATTATATTCCATTTTTATTCATTATAAAATACATTTGTTTCTCATTGAGAATGTGTTAAATTAGTTCAACATAATAAGGACAAAATGTAAAAACGAATTTATATTAAGATCCAAATATTCTCAACTTCTGATAAGTTTTAGGTGGGTGGAAAATACCAGACTCAACTCTCTATCAGCAGTTAGATAAAACAATAAAGAGAAATCACTTTGGATTCTCTAGCCAAATGTTTCAAGATCTATATGTACTGAATTATATTTCCACTGAAAAACTCTGGTGCCTAAAGGGTTAAAATAAATCTATGATTCATCAGTAAGAAACATTAGAAATATTCAGTCAACATTTGCAACACTTAGTAAAAAAATAAAAAATAAAATAAAGACAAACGGCACTCAGCAGCAAGGAGGCGCTGTCTCAAAAAACGAGTCCTTAAATCGTCCTGAGGGTGCAGTTCGTCCTCCAGCCAGCAGGGGCGCTGTCTCAAAAAGACCTGGGTCCTGAGAATGCGGTCCTGAGAACGTGGTCCTGTGGGCGCTGTTGGGTCTCCAGTTCTGCAGGTTTATATTACTGGAAGCACTAACAGCAGCAACACCACACACCCCTCTCCTCCCCCCAACAGCAGGAAGGGAACACTGCAGAGTTATTGATTATATCAAATTTTGAGATATTTTATTTATCATCTTTATTTGTCCTTGTTTGTATTCTTATTCCTTTGTGTTGTTTTGGCTATTTTTTTTCCAGAAGAGTCTAGGTTTTGAGTTTGAAAGTTTGGCCTTCTTTCATTCATTTCTTTCGAAGAAAAATCTTTTTTCTATCGTCTCAACTCTGATCATAAATGAAGAGTTTGTTTCTGTATCAGGAAACATCTTTCTTGTCGTCAAGGAGCCAAATATTCTGTTCAGAAAGTATCTCAGCAGCTATTCAAATTCAAATTGATTTTATTTATAGAGCACTTTTCATATAAACAAATAGAAACAAACAACACAATAAAAACACCCTCTTGATATAAAAATAAAAGAAAAACAATCCCCTTATATCCTTATCTATATATGTATACAAGTGCACCTACAGACATATACTAGAAAAGATCAAATATGAGTAAATAAAAATAGAAAGAGAGCAAACCCTGGAGACGCTGCAGCAACAACCTCCTGTCAGCTGGTCGTCTACTTCCTGACCCACCAGCCAGAGCCTCCCACCAGCCAAGGAGAAATCTGGGTGAGGGAACAACGGGGACAAGCAGGGCCATGTCCCGTGGGCCTGAAAGCAGACGACCCAGCCAAGTGTGAGAAGACACTGGTTTAAAAGCAAAAATTAAGTAAAAGAAACAAGCCAGTAAATTAATTAAAGTTAAAATAAAGTAAAGAAGTTAATAATAATGAGAATAAAAAGAAAAAATAGTAATAATTCATAAAAACAGGTAAGAAAATATACTATATATAACATTAAATAGCACAATAAAATACATACATACATACTAAAAGCTAGTCAAAAGCTACCCTAAAAAGATGAGTTTTGAGGTTTTTCTTAAAAGCCTCCACGGTTGATGAGATCCTCAGTGCTGGAACGAGTGAACGTCCACCTTAAAATTAATCTAACGGTGCTCTTCTCAGCTGAAAGTTTCTGCAGTGATGTCAGATTCCAGGAATGATTGACACCGTCACACTGAAAACACTACTGCAGGTTGGTAGTGTTGGTTCATCTCGGTGGGACGAGTCCAGGTCGATGCTGGAGAACGAGTGTTCTGCTCCGTTGGCTTTGTTGCTAAACTAAAACACAGCCCAGCTTGAGTCATCCACCAAAAATGCTTCTCTGCTTTCTGCAGCTCCAGCCAGGCGAGAAAATAATAGAAAAAAAGAAATCTTTCTTTCTCCAGGTGCTGGCAGATGAGGCCATGCTGGAGACAAAACCTTTGGTCCTGAAACGAGAGCCAAAGACGGACATGTGGACAGAGAATAAAGTATACTTAGTTTTATTCCAACTCCGAGGTAAGAGCTACTTCAGCCTAATTTCTGTTTTAATTCTATATAACTTGGACTTCTGGATTTATCAAGTTCCTCAACTCTCTGCCTTTGACCCAAAATCAGAACCAGCCAGTTCTGCTGGTGTGTTGGTATTTTGTAAAGTAGTGTGATAAGTTGTTTCCCCCCAAATTTAACATTTAAAAGTGTAATAATGAAATAAGTTTTCCTTTTATTAATAAAATCAAAGGTAACATTGCTGCAACACTGTCAAAAGAATAAAAATAAAGGCTAAAAGTTCAGCTTGTAAATTGGTGACGTACAGTGAGGTTTGTGGCTGATGAGACACTGACTCTCTCAGAATCAGTTTTACAAACATATCAACTCACCATATTTGCCAACAACCAATCGTGGTTCAGATCCCATATCAGCATTCTTTCCATTCACACAGCAACAACATGCTGGGCCAAGAAAGACTGTAAAGCAGGGGTCACCAACCTTTTTTAACCCAAGGGCTACTTCCTGGGTACAGAGTCATACGAAGGGCAACAATTTTGAAATAACAATTTTTGCTTAGTTATAGGTAGCTTTACGTTATTAATTATGAATAATGATACTCCTCTATGTAAAGACACGGATTTCTAATATTAATTAACAACAATGACAACAAGCTAGGAAACAGATATCAATGTTGACCATTTTATTAATCTCAGTAATTTAAATTTTCAGATGATCACTTGCATTTCATGGAAAAATGTCCCATTTTCACTATGTTTATCAATAATTTAATGTTAAAAAAATCAACTTACACAGTTTTAAACAATACATTTTGAACTAAGGATGGCATTTAAACAAATTGAATGATCTTTGAACAGGAGTAGGTCAGAGGTCACCTAAACTTATCTAAAGTTCATGTATCATGAACATATTTTTAAGACTTTTTAACTTTCAAATCTTTGTAAATGTGAATGTAATTTTTTTTAAAAAGCAACAGAAGAAAATTCAATTTTAGGTGCAGCTCACAAGTGAGTTGTGTTATTTTTAGAAAAGACCTGAGGGCCCCTTGTGGGGTCCTTGAGGGCTACCTGGTGCCCGCGGGCACCACGTTGGTGACCCCTGCTGTAAAGTGTATAGCGGTTCACTCGTCACGAAAAGCACCACGATGAATGCTGAAGACTTACACACAACACAACAGAGGATGCTGCCTCACGCCACCCTCACACCATCCTCTGCAACGCACGTTCAGGAGACCACTTCCTGTGGAGACGTTAAAGTTATGTCCGAATTCTCACCCCAATCCCTGACTGCCCAGCCAGCAAGTCCAAGTGGGCCCTATACAGTTTGAATGTGGGCAGAAAATGTGGACCTTAATTGGGTTTGTCCACAGTTTCCATGGCGACAGAAGTGCTGGAGGATCAGATGAGATATAGAATAAAGAATAATAAATGATATTAAGATCGATAGCACAGACCTATGCTATAAGATATTATTACTAATATTCATCAATATTGACCTTATCATTGACACACATCTCACGATGGCAGGTGATATGAAGGTAATATTGTTCCAAAATGTCCAAGTGTAAATAATACACACACGAGCAAGAATCACACACACACAAGTTTAATTCACACACACGTAAAACTGAATGTGAAGTTGCAGGAAGAAGAGGAACATGTGAGAAAAATGTGTACTTGTGGAATATAATGTGAGAACTTGCTTGACAATAACTTTAACTTGTGTGTCAAAATGTTACATGTGAAAAAAAATCACACACACACAAGATTTAACTTGAGGTTGTGAGGAAAAACACAACTTGTAAAACTGTGTTGAAAAAAATCTTTATTTGTAGCTTCAGTTTTCTTCTGTAGAAGAGTTTCACACAAAATGCTTTGAGCTAAGAGTGTTTATTGACTTTTGACACAGCCCATGTGGAAGATATGTGCCAAAACTAATTTGCAGGGAGGAGGGGTGAGGCAGGAGGAGCTCTCATCGGAGATCAGCCAATCAGAGGACGGGGGTTCAGTGGGACTATTTTTCTTTCAGCAGTGGCTCCAAGCTGTGGGAAGTCTCTTCAAAATACTACTGTTTGTTGCTTTTCTGTAGTAAATATACTCTTACCAACAACACATTTTGAAAACCAGCCACGTTAAATGATTATGCACCCATCCTTTCATAAACATTAAAGCTATTTAGTTTAAACACGGTGATGAGATGGAGCTAGCATAATATTAACTCCAGCCAACAAGTGAATAGTTCATATTTTTATTCTCTATGATAGTGCTGAATATGTAAATAGTACTATCTAATGATCAACCGAGTCCCAATTCTCAGCGAAGTCACTAATTCACAGAACCTAAATAGAGTAAAAAGTGTCGCCGTCGGAACCGGCCGTTACATCAACCCCCCTCTGATGTGCGCGGCCGAACATAGCTGGTCTATAAACGGGATGAACACTCCTACGTATATTCTAGCTCCATTAAACACGGTGATGCAACGGAGCTAGAATATACGTAGGAGTGTTCATCTCATTTAGTTTTGGCACATATCTTCCACATGGGCTGTGTCAAAAGTCAAAAACACTCTGTAGCTCAAAAAGCATTTGTGTGAAACTCTTCTACAGAAGAAAACTGAAGCTACAAATAAAGATTTTTTTCAACACAGTTTTACAAGTTGTGTTTTTCCTCACAACCTCAAGTTAAATCTTGTGTGTGTGTGATTTTTTTTCACATGTAACATTTTGACACACAAGTTAAGGTTATTGTCAAGCAAGTTCTCACATTATATTCCACAAGTACACATTTCTCTCACATGTTCCTCTTTTTCCTGCAACTTCACATTCAGTTTTACACGTGTGTGAATTAAACTTGTGTGTGTGTGATTCTCGCTCGTGTGTGTATTATTTACGCTTGGACATTTTGGAACAATATTACCTTCATAGATGAGGCCCTCCCTCACCTGATCACATATTTCCCCGGGGACTGAATCAATCAGAGGCTGTCGTCAGCTCTACTTCTCTCCTTCAGAATGCTGAGTTGGCAGCAAATAGACACTAGAAACAATGCTAGGTAAATCACTCAGCATGATGGAGAACTGTAATGCAGAACCCACCAGGAAATGTTTCAATCAAACCAGTCACTGCATGAAGGACAGAGGAAGCTTTTGAAGAATGAAGGATTATGGGTGTTTAAGGCATTTGTAGACTGAGTTAAACTGAATGAAAGGGTCAAAATTTCTGGTTAGCCATGCAGTTCCAGTTGTTCCATAAACAAAGTTGGTCTTTTCTGCTAGTCTGTCAAATTTCCCATTCTTGTTAAATATAAAATCAGTCAAACTTTGTGTGTTTTTCATTGTTGTGTGAGGTAAAGGTCAAACGTGACGCAAGCTGAAAGACAGACAGGAAGAAGATGCAGGAAAATAATGTAAAACAGGAAATTTCTGTAAAAAAGAAAGAAAGAAGGAAAAATGTTGAAGCTGCAGCAAGCAGGATGTGGAGAAATACAATGATTGGAAATGAAAGAAACTGCAAGAAAAATCAGTTTTAACAATGTTAATGCTGGAATAATGGAAGATAACAATTAAAAAACAGCCCCGGTTTCTTCACATCCATCTATCCACTCATCCATCCACTCATCCATCCATCCATCCATCCATCCACTCATCCATCCATCCACCCGTCCATCCATCCGTCCATCCGTCCATCCATCCGTCCGTCCATCCATCTATCCATCCATCCATCGATCCATCCATCCATCCATCCATCCATCCATCCATCTATCCATCCATCCATCCACTCATCCATCCATCCATCCACCCATCCGTCCATCCATCCATCCATCCATCCATCTATCCATCCATCCATCCACTCATCCATCCATCCATCCACCCATCCGTCCATCCATCCGTCCGTCCATCCATCCATCCGTCCGTCCATCCATCCATCCGTCCATCCATCCATCCATCCATCCATCCATCCATCCATCCATCCATCTGTCCATCCATCATCCTCAGAACTCGCTGAATCTCGTTTGAGGTCTTGAGGTTGCTGGAGCCAATTTCTTTTTTGAAACTACTTTTTAGTATTTCTTTGTTTCATCTCTTTTCATTAGTGTAAAAGCCTTCAGATCATTGTTTTACAAAGACCTTATAATAATACTTCATCTCAGGGCTGCCCATTCCTGATCCTCCAGATCTACCACCCTATCTATTCTCCTGATCTCCAAGCCCTGCCAGCTGCTGATTACCTCAAAGATTATCCTCACATTCTGATTGACTGAATACACCAGGTCCAGGTCATCAGCAGCAAGCAGTGCAAAGAGAGCTAGAAAACAGGTAGGTGGCAGCTCTCGAGGACCTGGAATGGGCACCTCCGTTCACATCATACGAGCAGCACAGATCAGCCTGGTCACGGGTTTCATCCTCAAGCTAGTCAACTTTTTAACCCTTTAACAGCTTTAGCTGTTAAAGCAGGGGTCTCAAACTCAATTGAGCCGGGGGCCGCTGGAGGTAGAGTCTGGGTGAGGCCGGGCCGCATCAGGATTTCCACAAGAAAATCGCTGATAAAACATTCCAATGTTCTCAAATATCTTTATTTTTAACACAAAATAATGAATGAATTAAATTAATTAATTTTAAAAAATGAATCTGAAAATCAATCATTAATAATTAAAATAATAATAATGACCATACAGCAGACACAGACGACTGAAACCACATATTGACTGACTGACTGATCAGTGTTTCTCAAATGGTGGGGCGCGCCCCCCTGGAGGGAATGCAAATAAAAACATGTTTACATTAGAGATGAATAGTGTGCATAATCCTACATAGTAGTTGATAATAAATTAAATATAGCAAAAACAACCTAAAACTCAATTTACAGTTAGCCAATGCGAAAGAATTGAATCTCTGAGAAAAGACAGAATCTTAGCACTACTGTGGAGAGAAACAAGGAAAGATTGTTTTTACTTTGATCTGGAAGTTTTGGAAGTATTCTAAAAAAAAAAAAAAAAAAAAAAAAGACAGAACAATTAATAAAACTGATTATTTAGAAGTTTTTTTATTATTATTATTTATTATTCTTTAATGATAATAAAAGTATGATATTTTGAGGAGATTTACGTTTAATTTGAGCAAATTAACTGATACTAATGATGCTTGCAGCTGAGGGGGGGGTGTCTAAGAGAAAATACCTGAGAAACACTGGACAAGAGAAAACTATTTTTATTCAGTTTCAAATGTCTGTATTTACAGAACCTCCTTCATTTCTGAGCTGAGAGCAGCGCGCTCACTGAAAGCTCAATGCGTTGCTACGCAAGTTTTTAAATCTGGTCTCAAGCTCTGCGCACAAATCGTGCACGCACTGAGCGCGCGCTGAGTCTTCAGCCTGGTTCAATATTTCACGCACAGTAGCAGCAGCGCTAATGAACGGTAAAAAAAAAAAACACACAATAGAACAAGAATCTTCTCTCTACTGCTGACCGCGCTGCTCCGGTGTGGATACCACCTGCTGAGCGTGCGTTCATAAACCCGCGCAGACATGCGGCCGGTGTGGAAACACCTTTGAAGATTCTGCTCGCTCGCGGGCATCACTCACGCACGCGGAATTGGTCAGTCTCTCTCACGAGGACTTTTTCTGCTCGTGGAGGAGGGAAAAGCGCTCGCGAGGGTCTGATTTATCCGCGGAATATTTGATGCGTGCGCGGAATATCTGATGCGTGCGCGGAATTGTCGCGCGGCGTCAGGAAAACGCTTTTTGACAAGTGGCAGGCTGTGTTCACGTGTTGTCACGTGACGAAAGAGGAGCGGGGCCCGTGAATCCCGTTCAGTGAGAAAGCACTTCCAGCAGCTTCATGGCTCCTCCTTCGCCCAGCTGACTGGAGAAATGAATTAAAGAGAGAGGAGGCTCGGACAGCCCGCCGATGTCCCGCCCTCCAGAACCATATACCTTACCGTGATTGGTTCGTTCACTCAGCACACAACAACTGTCATTTATCTCAGCCTTGCGGGCCGCACTAACAGTCAGGGGCGGTTCTACACTGAATGACTCCCCGGGCGAGAGCCTCCCCAGACGCCCCCCCCCCCCCCCCCCCCCCCCCCCAAAAAAAAAAAAAAAAAGAAAGAAAAAATTAGCTAATGGTTGCCATCTTCAATCCTATGATTGGCACATTTTTAGACTGGTTACATTATGTTTTGTCACCATCGAGTAGTTGTTTATAGTTAATATTAATCTTAAAAACTACCAACAGATTTATGAATATACTATTGCCTAAACATAGAACCCAACATGATGAAACTAAATTAATAAACTTAATGCACACAGGCTCACAACTAATCCACTTTAACAGTTAAAATCTCCAGTTAACTGGTTAAAAAAATTGAAAATGTTAAGGTTAAAGTAATGACTAACCAGTAAAAAACAGGAAAAGACAAGAAAATAAAACTTAAAACTACTTTTTATTTTGACTTTTTTTTCTTTCTTTTGTAGCTGGACTTTTGGCGATTTTTGAAGTAATTAATCTCAAATAAAATAAATTTTAATTTTCATTATTTTTGGTATCAATTGTAGTATTGAAACTATAGGAACATTTAAATATTTCAAATAATTGCTATTATCTGTAGTACATGTACAAGTGACGCACTGCTGTGCCCGCTGTTCCTTTGACTTTTTTTTTTAATATCAGCTGCTGTACCTCACTGTCTGGGAGATGTAAACCCAGAAACCTTATATATTTATCATATTTTTCTCATTTAAAAAAAAAAATTTTTTTGGAACAATTGATTTTTTTTTAGTTTCATAATGTAGACACCCCCGCTTTTGTCCCCCCGTACGTCCATTTAATTTGGTAGAGACCCCCCAGCCCAATCTCAGTGAAATGCGTACATATTCCATGACTTTGGAAATACCATGCATAATTTACAAGAAACACGGTTTTTGCGTGCATATAATATGTACGATCCTGCACGGTCCTGAATGTGTTTAAATGTCTTTTCCACATTTGAAACATCCCCTGGTGGACGTAATCCTAACCTTAACCAGCATTTTTAAATGCGCCAGAGGTTGTCTGACCACGTGATCAAAACGAAACCTAAAAACCGTGTGTAGTGATGGTTGCGGGCTTGTTGGGCTTGCTGTCAGATCTGGCAGCGCAAGGAATTGTGGGTAACCATTTATTTTGCCTGTCTGGTTAGAATTGGGTTTAAGTTTGAGTTTTCATTTATGTGTTTTGTTGTCTGACCATTTAACACTGTTTCCATTTGTTATTTTTGGCCTGACGTGTTTCAGTTCTTCCTGCACCCTGAGTGAGAATGACGGAGAGATTGATCACTGCCCCACTTGTGTTGGTCATTATGATGCTGTGAAAAGCAAAGCATACCTAAATTGAGGTGGATACATCTCAGTTCGCTTTCTCGCTGCGGTACTGCTATGACTGTTTGATTACAAATCATTTCGAATAAGTAATCTATTTTGCGCACCCGTGTGGTGGGCACAGTTATGCCCCTCCACTTCTTCAATGTACACCTTTCCAACAGGGGCGCTTGCTCCACCTGGGGGCGCTAACTCGCTTGTTTCAGGCCGATCCTAACACCACACAAATATAAACACCATAGAGGTCCAATTTTTGTTCAAGCCGAGATGCCGCCCCCTATGAACTGCCGCCCCGGGCTACTGCCCGCACTGCCCGTGCCTAAAACCGCTACTGCTAACAGTAATCTTTCATATGAAGGCGGGGGCCGCAAATTATCATCCCGCGGGCCGCAGATTGCCCGCGGGCCGCAAGTTTGAGACCCCTGTGTTAAAGGGTTAAAAACTCTTTATTCAAACCCTCTGCAGTCTGAGCTATGACGGGAGAGGACAGACTATGTACTGGTTTCATTTTTAGAATGTTTTTTCATTATTTTTTATCATCAATATTATTCTATCATCGAGCTGCTTTTCTCCTTCACAATCCGTTGGAATTATGTTGATTAACGGTTGAAAAGTTACAGTGTGTTAAAGATGTTGTCAGGTGTTAAAGGGTTAAAGGAGACTTTTTTTTTGTAGATGAGAGCGATCTCTGTTATGAGTGAAAATCTTCTGTCTCTCATCACTTACAACTAATAGTGAGTTCCAAGATGATGTCAAAGTAAGGGATTGTCCCATAATTCCTCAGAGTAATCCTCCATATTTATCTACCAGTTTTCTGTGTCTGTCTATCATCACCATATCTTATCACACTCATATTTATTTATATTATTATTATTCATTTATTAATTTACCTATCTAAATGTTATTCATGATGTCATGCCTATTACTTTTATTTTATTTTGAATGTTATTAAAACATCAGTTGAGTTACGGTATGTCAGAGTGTGTGTTATGTAGGTTTGATTGGCAATATTTCAGATGTTAAAAAGTTAAGAAAAGAGCTGATCTGTTCTATAGTTTGAAGATTATTGGTTTAATTGTTAGTCTCACTGACATTTTTAAAGAGTAAAGTTACTGAAGTAAAGTTATTATGAAACTAAGATAAACAGTGGAAGGTCCAGACCTCAAAAAGCTTATTGGTTCTAATTGACTCATGTGGCATGGCAGGCAGAAGAAACAAGAGCTTTTTGCAACAGAACATAAAGAATTCATTAATCCTTTAACATCCCCACATGACAATTAAAAAGAACTTTCCCAGTAGGGTTATAATTATGATTATGAAGTTTTTAACAAAAATCCAACAACCTAAATGTCTTAAAAAGCTATTTTCCATGTTGATATGAAGCCTGTTTCCAAAATATCCCTGAGGGATCGTGGCTTTTGGAGCCAGTCCTGATGTCAGCTGTGACGAGAAAGCTCAGATCTTCATGGACAGAACTTCCTCCAAAATCCTGATTCTTTCTTCTTCCAGTTCACCAAAGACTCTTTGATGTTTCTTGACGTTGCTGTGATCAATCCATTCAATCCATTGGTTTCTCAGAGCAGAAAATAATGAAAGCTAACATCCAAATGCTCTTTCATTCATTTACAAGCCTTTCCAACTGCGGTCAAATGAGCCGCCGTTCACATTTCCGTGGTCACATCAAGAAGCTCCGTGGAGTCTGGTGGAGATTTTCCAGCGTTCTCAGGACTGCTATCGTAAGTATTGGATGAAACTCACACCAAAAATCCAGTGACGGCTGATTGGACCACAGAAATGTGAACGGCGGCTCATTTGACTGCAGTCAATGTGAAGGTAGCATCTTATCTTCTCCAGAAGCTGAACTAGACACGCTAGCCGGACCAGATGAGGGTTTAGTGCATGTGCAGCAGAAAGAAGATGATTGATGAAAAACAGAGTCTGTCCAAGACTGTTTGGTTGACAGAGATTTAAAAGGAGAAATAAAAAGCAAAGGATTTCTTACATTTGTTCTCTTTCAGAAGAAAAATGACACACAGACATGATAAAAACTCTGAAAATAAGATTTTCATCAGAGGGAGACTTTAACATCTGAGGTGTTGTCTTTGATGCTTAAACACAAAATCTTTCAACTGTTAACTTGATCAACATAAGTAGATTCTGAAGGAGAAAAGCGGCTCTTACAGTAAATCAAAGAACACAAACACTGGAACTCCTGTGTTGAGGGGTTAACTTTCAGGCAGTTTTGTTCAATTGATTTTTAATTAGCTCTACAAAAAGGTAGAAAGAGACATTTGTGGGTTCTTGTAATCAATTTCCATCACCTACAGCTCTATTCCATTCTCCTTAGACGAGGTCTTTCCAGAGCTGGACTTTAAAGGAACTCCGCTTGTATTTCTGCTAAACGCTCTGTAGTGTAATGTATTAAACAAACATGGCTGTATACTGAAGCAGTTCCACACATCAGCCTCCATCAGGGTCTGACATTTGGGTGTCTCTCTGTGTGCAGCATAAGAGCGTGCATGTGAAACAGCTGTACTCGTGCTGCATGTTGACTTCAGATGCTCCGTTATGCAAACGCTGTTCCACTGACTCATGGTGCTGGCAGCGGATTATATTGGGGGGGTTTTCAGAAAGATCCCAGCAGAAAAGTAAACGCTCCGGTTTACTTAAAGACAGACTTACTGCAGGTTTATGGGTTAAAATGTGTTTCAGCTAAAACTTCTGGACAAACTGTATCGACGCGCCGCCAAGTCCAGCCTCCCCAAACGACAAGCAGATGTTGTGTGAGTTAGCACAAACGTGTCAGGAAGGCTCCATGAGCCTTCAGTCATCGGACCGAAACACACAAACAGCTGACTGAACCGCCACCCCCCACCCCCACCCCCACCCCATGCTCCCACAGATCCCCCTTTACCACACACATCACGATGAAGTCACCGACTTTGACAGAACTGAACCGCTGTGTGGTTTGTGCACACTACGTCTGAACTGTACAATCTTACACAAACATTTCTGTAAATAAGACTGTCACACAATGCATGAGCCTGAGGGGTCTGGGAGAATGTATTACATCTGCATGATGCTATTCAGAATGAACTGATATGCATGTAAATGGGGTCCTGTTCAGTTGATCCTTAAAGGGTAAAGAGCCTAAAGTTGAAGGCTGTTTGGTTACCCTTTAAACATTTTCCATTTTTTCTCACACTCCAACACACAGATCAATACTTCCCGGGCGAAAGTTTAAATGTGGGCCCCATATGGTTTAGCTTTGGGCTGAATTGGTGGGCCCCTGGTGGGTTTGTCTGCGGGTTCCATGGTGGACCCACACTGGTTTGAGTGGGCACTCACCCAGCCAGCGAAGCCAAGTGGGGCCCATATGGTTTATAAGTGGGCGGCAAATGTGGACCCCAAAGGGGTTTGTCCACAGTTTCTGTTCTGGTCCACCTGTGTTTGCCCACATTGGCTTAAGTGGACACTCAGCGGGTCGGCTCGCTATGCTAATGGGCAGCGGAGCTTTTTAGCTCAATGTCAATGCAGCAGAGCATGTTAGGTTGCTACAGCGGAGCTCGCTAGCTCGCTATAGAGATCCTGTAGCAATACAGATATCATGCTACGGTCATGCTTTCTAGCATGCTGCAATGGAGTTCTCTAGAATGCTACAGTTGAGGTTGCTATCTTGCTAAAGTGAAGATCACTAGCTTGCAACAATGGCGCTCGCTGCAGCAGCGCTTAATAGCATGCTTCAGTGGAGCTCACTAATGCTACAATTGAGTATGTTAGCATGCTAAAGTATTACGTGCTAGCATGCAACAACGAAGCTCGCTAGCGTTCTACAGTGGAGCATGCTAGCATGCTAAAGTAGAGCTTATTAGCATGCAACAATGAAGCTCGCTAGCGTTCTACAGTGGAGCTTGCTAGCATTCTACGCTGTCCACCAGGCAGCTGGATAGCGTAGCAAGCTAACTCACTGAATCCCTATTTAAGTAAATGTGGGCAAACAAGGTGAAACCACAGAAACTGGACAAACCCAATCAAGGCCCACATGTTCTGCCCACTTTTAAGCCATATGGGGCCCGCTTGGTCTTGCTAGCAGGGCAGTACTCTGTCTCGCTGGGCAGCGGAGCTCGCTAACTCGCTACGCTGTCGGGGACCCAGACCACTGAGTCCCCACCTAAGCCAGTGTGGGCAAACACAGGTGGGGCCACAATGGAACCCGCAGATAAACCCACCTGGGGCCCACCAAATCAGCCCAAAGGCAAACCATATGGGGCCCACGTTGAAACGTTCGCTGGGTTTGTTCTTAGAATGCCAACATGCTGTACTTCTAACACTCAGGTGAACTCTAATGTTCAAATCACACAGAAATTGAGAGAGAATTGAAATGTGGGATGTTGTTCTTTGGGGTTGGACTGTTTGACGATTCGACATTCCAGCTCTGAAAACATCCTGATAGAAGATCAGGATGACTTTGTGACCCTCTGGGGAACAGCCTGCAGTGACACATAATGTGATGCTGGATGAATGTTTTTACCAGAGCATGAAGATTCCTGCAGACCACCTCATCTCCTGGAGGTGCTTTTGACAGCGTAACCAAGTCTGATGTCAGTGCTAGCCACTCAACTGTTTTTACCTTTCAGAGTAAAATACCTCAACTGAGGAAGAAGAAGTTCTTTCACTGCTGCAATGATCAGCTTATCTTTTCTGTTGAGAGGCACATGCTCAAGACATCTTAAATTTGTCTGCTTTCAGGCCACTTCACAACATACTTCTATGTAGTTTTTCAGCAGAATTAGCATATGTTTGGTCTTCACAGCTTTACTTGTGCAATGTTGAATTTCTTTGTCATGTAACTGATGTTCCAGGGATTATTCAAATTCAACTTTATTTCATATAACGCTTTTCCTGCTTCTGATCATCTCAAAGTCACTTCACAATAAAATAAATAATAGCAAGAAAAAAAGGAGAAAAAGCAATGCATCCCGCAAGTATAATCAGATTATTACCAAATTAATAATTGGTAAAAATGTGTAAAATCAAAAAAACATGTGGACTACTTAAAAGCTATACTAAAAAGATGAGTTTTAAGCTTTTTCTTAAAAACCTGCACAGTGGATGAAGCCCTCACATCCTCAGGCTGCTGGCGGGGTGTGGCCTCACTGTGGGTTTTGTTCAGACTTTTGGGACCACCTGCAGACCTGCACCTGAGGACCTGAGGGCACTGGGAGGGTCATGAACTAAAAGTAAATCTGATAAAAATGAAGGTCCAATTCTATGTAAGGCCTTGTAAACCAATAAAAGAACCTTAAAGACGATCCTAAAGCTGAATGGGAGCAAAGATTTTCCTGCATCTTCTTCCTGTCTGTCTTTCAGCTTGCGTCACGTTTGACCTTAACCTCACACAACAATGAAAAACACACAAAGTTTGACTGATTTTATATTTAACAAGAATGGGAAATTTGAAAGACAAGCACAAAAGACCAACTTTGTTGATGGAACAACTGGAACTGCATGGCTAACCAGAAATTTGAATCATTTCATTAACATAGCATAACAGGACACAATGACCTGTTGTCACATTATTTAGATATTTGTAATTACATATATTCTGTACTTTGCCTCTTTTTCTCTGTATTGTTAGAATTATTTTTTAGTTGGTCCTCGCCTGCTTTGAGAAATTGCATTAAGAGTACACAGCTTCAATACCCTCTGCTTTAGTATATTTGTCAAAATATTTCTTTTTAAGAATGTTCAATTTTTTATTCATATTAAATGCAAATTATTGGTGGCACATTTTAAGTTTCTAGTTAGAGAAGCAGACAAGTGTTATAATGTATTTTCTAGGTTGATTTGTGATGTTTATATGTTTAAACCTCAATTAAACACCTTTGTGATGTTATCCTTCTGAGTTGCTATTTTTCCCAATTTTAACAGGTCATACCATGAAAATTCTACTTTTTGAGCTTTTAAATATATTATACTGTTCATTCCTCACTAGAAACAACCCAGAGCGGTAACATGATCAGTTCATGCATTTCTGATCCTCTAAAATCCTACACTCTCAACAGCAGCCCCTCCCACACCCACAAAAACGAGTGGGTCCTCACATGCTGATGTCACAGAGTGAGACAGCCCCTTTCAGGAAGAGTCTGCTCTGACAGCTCCGAACACAAAAGACGTTCATATTAGATGCAGAATACTATATATCTTCCAGTTGTGTCTTCAATAAATTCCAGTTCAAACAGGTGTTTGTTACTTTAGAAGCAGGGCTCCTTTATGAGACACCCCCCCCACACACACACACAGTCTTGCAGACGTTGAGAGTATTTGTGTTGTGAACCATTGTAGTGATGGCCAGGGCCTACTAAAGGCAGTTTGGATACTGTTTATTTTCAAGGAAGAAACAAAGACAGAAAGACTCTAGGACAGGGGTCCCCAACTGGCGGGTCCGGACCCCGAGACCCTTTAATCCAGACCGACGAGCATTTTTAACAAAAAGTAAGATTTTACCTTAATATTACCTTAAAAACAGGCACATGTGAGGACAGCTACGTTTGGACTGTTGGAATGCAGATTCTCCATGTTTAGTTCTGACTCTAGGAACTGATAAAAGACCGGATCCTGATGATCGGAGAGGTCTGGCTGGTACATACTGGGTCAGGAGGTCAGTCATGTATTTTGGTGCTAAACCATTCAAAGCTTTATAAACCAGTAACAGAACTTTAAAGTCTATCCTCTGAGAGACAGGTAACCAGTGTAAAGACCTCAGAACTGGACTGATGTGGTCTACTTTCTTGGTCCTTGTGAGAATTCGAGCAGCAGAGTTCTGGATAAGCTGCAGTTTCCTGATGGATTTTTTTGGTAGTCCTGTAAAAACACTGTAACACTGTAACAGCGTCTTCTGTCCGTCAGGCTCCTGTGGCTACTTTAAAGGACATTATGACATTGGAACCTACCATTGTCTTGTGTGTGGTAAGCATATCATGAAGTCTGCCCTTCAGTGGTTTGAATCCTATTTATCTGATAGATACCAGTTCGTTAATGTAAATGGACAGTCCTCTCATTGTACTCGAGTTAGCTACGGAGTTCCTCAGGGCTCAGTTCTAGGGCCCATCCTGTTCATGCTTTACATGTTGCCCTTAGGAAACATAATTAGGAAAAATAGCATTAATTTCCACTGTTAAATCACCACCTGGGGAAACTGAATTCCTGCATTAGAGACATTAAGTCCTGGATGACAATTAATTACCTCCTCCTTTACCCAGAAAAAACTGAGGTCATTATCCTGGGCCCTAAACACCTGAGAGATGATCTCTCAGATCAGATAGTCTCCTTGGATGATGTAAATATTGCCTCCAATTCTACAGTTAGAAACTTGGAGGTTTTATTCGACCAGGATTTATCATTTAAGGCTCACATATCACAAGCTTGTAGAACTACATTCTTTCACCTTCACAATATATCTCGGATCAGAAATATGTTATCTAAAAGGGATGCTGAAAAACTCATCCATGCATTTGTTACGTCTAGACTGGATTACTGTAACTCTTTACTAATAGCACGTCCGGAAAGTTCTTTTAGAAGTCTTTAGCTTGTTCAGAATGCAGCAGCCAGCAGGAATTAGCAGAAGAGAAATCCTCACATCGAGTCGCCATCTTTAATTTTTATTTTTACTCTTGATCTAGTCGGTGAAAACTTGGTATTGTGTTCCAGAAGTTTGAGCCCTGGAATGAAAAACATTTTGTGAGGAGTTTCTTCTAAATGGGACCTCACAGTCTCCTCTAACAACAGCCCGAGTTATTCTGGAGGAGCCTCTGAGTGATCTCTGCTTAATGAATTCATTTAGTGGTGGAGGGGCTGAACCATTCAGGACTTTATAAACAAGACAGTCTGACTTAAACTGCTTAAGATGTTCAAAGCTCAGGAGTTTGTATATGTGGAGAATGTGACAGTGATGGTAAAAGCGAGGCTTCTTCTCCAGGACCTTCAGAGCTCTTTTGTAGCAGGATTCAAGAGGTCTAAGGACAGTGGAACCAGCAAATGACCAAGTGGTGATACAAAAATATATGTGGGATAAGATCAACGAGTGTAAATATACATGTGCTGCTTCATCAGTCAACGATTCTCTGATATGTTTGAAATTATGCAAATTAAAATGGACAGTTTTTACAATATTTTTAGCATGCTTTTTAAAGAAAGTTTTGAGTCCAGCATCACACCAAGGTACTTAAAATAGTAGACATGCTGTAGTTCTTCTCCTTTCAAGTAAATCTTTGCAGGAGGCAGGCTTGAAGATGTTTTAGAAAAGAACATGCAGACTGTTTTTTTGATCCTCAAGGAAAGGCAAGAGTCAGTCAACCACCTCTGAAGGTCATCCAAAGTGGTAGAGCTGCTTCATGGGGGCTTTCACCTGAAGTAAATATTACAGTGTCATCTGCATACATAATAGTGTCCACATTTTTACTCACATCTGGTAGATCATTGACATAAAGAGAAAACAGTAATGGCCCCAGGATTGACCCATGACAAACTCCTACTGGTAAGTCAAGGTAAGGTGAGTCGATGTCACCCACCTGCACACACTGTCTCCTTTCTAATAGATATGACTAAATCCATTTAATTTCATGATCTGTAAAATGAAATGAATTGAGTCTAGCAATCAATTCGTTGTGGTTTACTGTATCAAAAGCCCGCTTTAAATCAATAAATACAGCAGCAACACAATTGTTTTTGTCTAGAGAATTTTTTTACCATTTCAGTAAAGTGCTTGGGTGATTGACAAGTTGACCAGGTGGGTGATAGGTTTTAGAAAGCAATTTTTATAACACTTTACCAGATTTGTATCAAGTCCAAATTCATCTTTTGCCCTTGAACTTTTAAGTGTGGAGAATATGTCCAGGGCTTCTGTTGTTGATGCACTGTGCCTGCATGCCGCCGAAATTGCGCCATGGCAAATCGCGTCTTTACGTTGAATTAACATTGAAAGCTGACGCCGCCGCGCCTGCCACATTCGATCTGAATGCATCATATGAGTCCTCCGTCATCAAATTTTACCAAACCAACAAGTTTTTAGTCTTTAATGTTGTAAAACGTAGTGGTGTGTGGGTGCAGCGCTACCACAGAGTGCACTTGGCTGCTTGTCCACATGGGAGGGGCTCCTCACCAACTCGTACCACCTGCTCCGCTGACGGGTGAAAACGTACGCCGATGGCAGAGCGGTTGCAAGATAAAAGTTCCAATCTGTATCTCTATTTGTCTCTAGTAGATGCAGACAGATTGCTGTCTCTAATGTAACAAAAACATGGATTGTGAGGGCGGTAACAGCAGTATCCTGTACAAACACTGCACTGAAATACACCAGATTCAAGCGGGGAAGTGTGCAGCGTCTGACCGTCCATATGTGACGTCTAGCGGCGTTATTGATCCACCAGGTGTGTATGCTAGCGGTACACACGTAGCACGTGACTAACGTGTTGATTATCAAATCAAGGGCAGGAAATTTTAATGAAAGGAGGAGAAATTAATATGGATACCAGCGCTGTAAAAAACAAAGATCATATAATATTAATAAGCTGAACATTAATATTGTCTCAATCATATTAAATTATCTAAAGCATTATGAATTTTTATTTAAAATTTTATTATTACTCTTTGAAGTGAGAAGGCCGTTTGATATACTTTGCATTTTAGTTCATAACTTTAGCTTTGTTGATTAGTTACCTTAAAATGTATGTAATTATTGTAAAGACATGTTAGTATTTATTAATAATTTTATTCTAACGTTGGATTTTTTTTTTAATCGTTCTAAAAGAGTTTTGATGAAAATAAAGAGATATATTTTGCAGGGTTTGGGGTCAGATGTGATTATTTTCTGTTTCACCTTCCTCTCTGTTCAGATTTATTGATTACCTTCCTTTTTCCACCTGGTCTTTCTGCCATCTTTATGGACGCACCTGTGTTTGATTGTTTTGTTTCTGTTATAAGCTGCATTTCTGCCTCTACTCGTTGCCAGATGGCTTTGTTTGCTTGCATGAGTACTACGAACTTTCCAGCCTTTTGAGTTTAGTCTCAGCAAAAGAAAAGAAAATCAATAAAAAGAGAAATATTCTTATTGAACACCCTGTCCTCATCGGGATTCTGACATATTTGTTTCAAAAAATAGTTATATATCATAGATTACCAAAGTAATATTTGGATTATATTGATTAATAATATATGGATTAAATGATATTGATTGATATGAAGTAATATATTGATTATTGTAATGTTTGTCATATCGAGATGCTATCGGTGAGTCATGTATCGTGAATCGCATCATGTCATCAGTTACTCTGAGACACCAGGCTCTACCTCTCACCTATTTCACTCTTCTTATCCTTGTGTTGTTCCAGTGTTTGCTGCTGCCTGTTGCCCGCAGCATGTCCGTAGGAAAAATTATACATGATCATTTTCACTGTCCAGGCGAACCAGGTGTCTACGATCTCCTGCGTTCCACATGTGTGTGCCACGTACCGGTTTGCTCATTTTCCCCCGCAGACAGCCCTTATCTTCTCATAAAGGCAGCTATGACTGAGAAATGAATCATCAAATTCATTAAATAATTTCAACCACGCTTTCCTTCCCAAGAAAAACCTAGAGCTGCTTCCATGTCTCTGAGTTCTCGAGATCTTGGGTTTCACTCCCTCCTGTCTGAATTCCCCCTCCAGCCCTCCAGAAGACATCCTGCTGACTGAAGGAGGAATGTCTCTGCCCGTCAGCAAAAACCCCTCCCCCTCCAACCCCCCACCACCACACACACCTGAGCCTACCGCTAATTGTCAGTTTTGTAGAGTTTGGAAGCTGCTTTGCCTCAAGCGAAGCGTTCTTCTGTTTTCTTTCCTGATCCATTGATAACAGAAGAACTACTGTTCTATTCCTCCACAGACACAAAGAACCTTAAGTCTCCAACATGTCCCACCATAAGGTCTTCACAACATCTTCTCAACAGGTTTGATCACTTAGCTTTAGATGCAATGTAGGACCAAGATTTATCTACTGTGTGCTAGGGCTGCCACGACTATTAAAATAGTCAGGTACATGCTAGCTGTTTTGACCAATTTCTGCTTTTTTTTTGTTGTTTTTTTTAAAGCTAATTTGGAGTTTAGCTAATATTTCAGTTACACACAAGCATTTTTGGCTAACTTAAAAACAATTTTATCCAGTTTTTAGGCTAATTTGGAGAATATTTCAACTACATGAAAGCTGTTTTGGCTAATTTAGGCTTTTATTTTTTTGTTTCTTTGGGTATTTTGGAATTTAGCTAATACTTCATCTGCATGCTAGCTGATTTGGCTAACTTAGACTTGTTTATTTTTATGCTAATTTGGCATTTAACTAATAATTTAGCTACTGATCATCTTCAGCATTTTTAGCAATTAGCTTCAGTGTTTTTAGCTACCAAGTTTACAGCATTCACACTAGTATTATTGCGGGTAATGCTATGTATCTAGTTTTTAGTTAGTTTAAAGCTAAGATGTGTGTTTTGCATCCACAATTCACACGACTGTGTACTTTTGTCCTGCATTGGATCAGAATCCAACATTTATAAATCAACAGTTCACGTTTCATTCCTTTTTCTCCACTCATCTCCAGAGAAAAACATTTCTGAAGGCTATCCACACAGAATGATGATGTTATATCAACCTCTCCCCCAGCTTTGATGCTCCTGTGACTCCAGGCGATCCCCAATTCATCATTGGCTTCATGGCTCTGAGAATGCGTCATTGTGCTGCAGTTCAACTGAGCTGACGAGCGCTCACTTTCTGTTGTCAAAAGCATGAGCAGAGCTCAGCCCACCGTGTCCTTTTGTTATGAAAGACATGTCTGGACAAACTGCATCTGTCAGCCTGTAACACACACCCTGTTTCAGTTCAGGAGCCATACAAATCAAGTTTTTTCTCTTCTCTATTGTTTCAATACAACGGTTGTTTATATCATGCTTATTTAAAATCAGAAAAACCAGAACCCTGAAAAAGTGCATCTTTTATCACAAGCACAGAGAAAAGGTCAGCACAGGTTATCAGCTGTGAAATTCCAGATTTATGGGCACTTAAGCCCTAAAATTTGTGGTTTTGAAGGTTGCAGGTGAAACCACTTCGGGCAGAACACCAAACACTGAGTCTATGAATACTGTTGCTTGATCCTTTAGTATTGGAAAGGTTTTTTGCAAGAAAAGAAACATGGCGTTATTCAGAATATAAACCAGTGTTGGGATGTAATAAAATGTTCCCCTATTATTTATTTATTGGTTTATTTCTCGGGGACAGTGCACATTAAAAGCATGACTGCAATGTGCCAGAATTAACGTAAAGACTATTTTTCATCTGTAGTCCCTGCACAGATGTTGAAAATGTCGACCTAAAACACTAAATCAACAATGAAAAGCATCATAAGAACACACTAAAACACAGAGGTAAAACAATCATTCAGAGTACATATTGGATAAATAACTGTTAAAGCGTCAAAATTAGATGAGCTTGTAATGCTATTACTCATGTACAGGTACAAGGTAATGAAATGTATTTGTGTCTAACCAGAGTGCAAACAAGCACTAAAGTGCATCAGTGTGTGTAAACATATTATAAATATAAGTTAAATATGCATATAGAAATGAGGGGGATATGAACACAATTGTTGGATAGTATTATAAACAGTTATTTGCAGATTTACAGGTAGGCTGATTAAATAAAGAAATCATTAGCATTGAAAGATCGGTGTATTTGCTTGCTACATGTACAGTAATAAATAGTGAGTCCGTGGTGGGGGTGGGCAGACACAAAGTATCCACCTTATTCCTATGCCCCATGAGCCTTTGCGTGAATTATGGGTGAAACTTCCTGTTGACGCCGGAAGTAGCATTTTTTTACATTAGATGTCAGGACAAGTGTCAGGACCACCCAAAAATGACAGACCCAGGAGTGGAATGGACTTCTATTTATTATTGCTGATAGGTGGAGAGTCAAGCAGGTTTGGCGCAGTAACGCCGCAGGACGACAGGGGGGGCTGGAGACGAGAGTGCTGTCAGAGGGAAAGACGAAGGAGCAGAGAGGAATAGTCCTTAACTTTGTTGACGTCTTGTGGCGGTCTTAAAAGAGGTGATCCGTGAGGAGATAGCGGCAACAGGATCCTTTGACTGGCCTTGAGCAGGATTTGAAGCGTGATGGAAAACAGGAAGACGACCCCAGCTGAGTGGCTGCGTTGTCACGGGAAACACCGCGTGGATGCACAGGGCGTGGAGGGAGGTAGGCAGTAATTTAAAGACAATACAATTTTTTTACACACACACACACACCCCTGCGAGCGCGTGCACACACACACACACCAAAACAGGGACGCACACGCGCCCGGACACAGATCCAGTGGGCAGACAGAGCGGGTGGGCGGGGCTTTGGGTGTAAATCAGCAGCAGAGAGCAGTTCTTCTTTGCAGAAACACGGGTTAATGTCTTTAGATTTTTAAATTTTCACCCATGATGGCAAAAAACAAACAAAGTTCTAGCAGAAGAGCGGAGCGGACTCCGCTTCGCGGCGCTTCCGCGTCCAGAGTGAATTGCAGGTGACGCGCTCCCCGTCCCGGTAGCTGGTGGTTCGGAGGCTTGATTCAATCAGATCCGCCAGCTCCTCTCATTTTTGACCGAGCATCGCTCCGTCCAGGTCGGTCCCGCTTCAGCTGCGGGTCTGCGGTTGCGCTTTCGGTGCTGTGATCTAATTGGACCAGCCAACTCGGTACATTTTGACAGAAGGTTCCCTCAAAGCTTCGAGTCTCCACGAGGACGAACTTTAACCATGAGTCGATAAGCGATGAGTCGGGAGTGAGAATGCATGAAGTGGACGGAGAAAACATTTTGATTTGGTGACCCGAACAAAAGTTCTTTGTTTCACCAAAACAATGTTTGCAGCGTGTATGTGAGTGAGGACTCAGACAAAAGCTTTGCACCAGGCCAGATCAACAGAGCAGAGACACGAGAGTTAGACCCCGCCCACTGAGTTTGACGAGAGAATCTGACAGATTGCATTTTCATGGTGTGTCCACTTCCTGTTTCATGAAATGTATAATGAAATCATTAAATAAATAAATATATTATGAAATGTTAAAAATGGCTTTTTAATTGCTATTTTAATATTTTAATGCCACGCTTATTTAAACATTTATTTATTTATTTCATATTAAATTCATTTATTTCAACATTTATTTATTTATTGCCACATTTATTTATTTATTTCAATGTGGCTCTTTTAACCTACAAGGGACAATGAAATAAATAAATATGTCATGAAATACTTAAATGTGCTCTTTTAATATTTTAATGCCACATTTATTTCAACATTTATTTATTGCCACATTTATTTATTTATTGCCACATTTATTTATGTATTTAATGGTGTATATGTTTATTTCATTTTGGCTCTTTCAAGACTCCATAGGTAAGCAGAGGACGAACTTGAATTCCTGAGCATGGAGAAACAGAAGTTTAGGCAGGCTGGTAATCTGAGCTGGTAGTCGAGCTGCATAAGGAAGACGTTCCGGCAGTGATTGGAGCAGGGAAGCAGACTTATGTAGGAGGACGGACAGGTGCAGGTGATCGACCTGATTAGCAGCAGCAGTGGGCGGGACAGAGGCAGGGGCTGCCATGACACTAGGCGTGTTTGAGTTGACTTGCGCCTCGCCTGCATCGTCAACGAGACCAGCTGCTGCAGGAGGGGGCGGAGAAAGGCGCCTGAGATGAAGGTGGACGACGAGACTGTACGAGAACGAGGAGTTGGGGGTTGTCCTCAACATTCAGCTGAATTTTAATACGCCACTCCTCCTAGTATGATCTGTGCTGTTATGTCTATTATAGTATTTTTTTACATCTCTTAGAGTAAAACAGATAAAAAAAATAGTCGGGGGATTCATTACATGTGCACAATCCCAAATAAACTGATAAAACGAAAATTAAAGTTCATTTTAAAGACGACTATGACACAAATAACCACAGATTATTTAAAATCTTGTATATTTTTTCATCAGAGATTCACTACCTTTCAGAAAGAGTAAAAAAAATACACATATTTCCTTCATTTAGCGCCAGTTATTTGACAATAAACTACAAAAACTTTCAGGACACAGTTTCCCACAATGCATTGTTTTGTAGTCATCAAGGCGGCTTGCAGCCAGCGCAGTACCTATTTTCTGGCTGCGCTGGCTTAAGAAGGCGCCTTGAACCCGCCCCTTTCTCGCGATACTTCATGTCGTCGCAAATGTGACGTCGCTGACAGAAACTAACCAGCATGCACTGCAATCCAGGCGATCTGCGCAGCGCCGGGTCCGCCTGCATGATCTCAAACACGCCTATTAGAACTGTAGAGCCGACAGCGCAGTTCCTCTTGTATTGGATCTATAACTACATATAAATGTGGGAACACCAGCTGTCATGTCTTTAAAGAGGCGACATAACAATTCTGGTGCTGTTAAAATTGAAGAATGACCTTGCACATATTCTGTACTCTACAGAAGACACGACACAGAGGACAATGATCACCCTCCTGTCCTCTAATGGGCTCCAGATGACCCCAACCTTATATTGACGTATGATCCCTCCATGACAGGATGGTGGACAGGATTTCATGTCTCCCACTAACACCAGAGCAGATAAAAAAAATGTTTTAAAAGAATCCAACGTGCTGTCTTGTGGGGTCCAGCTGCACTGAACTATAAGATGACTGTTTCCCACATTGAAGACACCAAACCTTCGACAAATGCACCAAAATAGAAACATCAATTCCAGCCATGACATTTCAAATAATATCCATTTTATTTTCCCTTGTAAAAACTGTGAATTGGCTTGTTTGAGTGTAAACTGGCTCTGCTGTGTGTAGTCCATCACCTGTTACCTGAAACAAGACACAATGCTTAAATAGATACTGAAAAAACAATTTACTTTTGTGTTCCTTTCAGGTAGACCTGAATGTGCAACAAAAATATATCACCAGTTATTTTTTGGGCTAATTTTTGCAGTATGTAAAATGAGAGCCTACACCTTAACCTTTCAAACAAATACTTAATCAGTAAATTAAACATTACATGAAACACAAATGAAGAAGTGCTCTTCATGAGGGATTAAAATGAAGCTTCTCGCCAGGAAAGGCCAATCCTTGTAAAAAAGACACACTTGATTCCACATTTTATAAATAAAAGAGGGATTTTGATTGTAATTTTATTTTTAATAAGTTTTAGATGAACAACAAAATGGCTCTTAAGGAGGTATCAAAACAAGAATGGTTATTCTAAATAATAGAATAACTGTTTATCTCTCTATAGAAATCTCTGGGATTTTGGCTTTCTGCATGAAGCCTCTACGCAGTTGAAAACAGGACAAAACTTTCCGTTTGGTTCTTCAGTTGGGAAAAGCGCTGGTTGGACGCTTGCATCGATGAGTTACATCGTGTGACGACAGAAGCTCCGCCCTAAAGGGTCCGTTCCATTTTTCTTTGGACCTACGACCAACGTGGGACCAGAAATGGTACCAGTCGGTCCTGCTTAACGGGTCCATTTTGTAATGGAAGCCCTCAGAACCCCAGTCCGGCCCGCCCCTGGACCGCTCAGTGCAAACAAGGCAATAGACTGTCAGTGGAGCGGGACCAGACAGAAGCATTAGCGTTAGCATTTCTTTAGCATTCTGATTAGCCTATAAATGTTACTGGGGTCTTCAAAGTTCACGTTGGAGGGGTCGTAGTACAAAAGTAGAGTGGTCAACCTCTGATCAGAAGATTGCAGGTTTGATTCCCACCCCACCCATTCTTGTTGTGTTGTATTCTTCTGTGTCCTTGGGCAAGACACTGAACCTCAGGTTGCTGCTGGTGGTTATAGGTTGGTGCCTAAGTTCTAAGTGTACAGCCTTTAACAAAGGTTTCTTTCTTTTAAATGTTTCTAATAATACAACAAACAACTTAGTAATGAGGACATTTGAGATTTATCAAATTCAATTTGATTCATTTTTAGGATTTTTAAATGTGTTTTTTGTGAATTTGTAGATGTAAGACTCTACTTCATAGAGACAGCAAAGGCAAAGCTGGACAAGTGCTGGGTTTGAGGTGCCCTATTTTTGGACCCGAGCAAGGCTTTTGACACGGTCAACCACTCTGTACTACTGAGAAAGCTTATTCATTACAATCTATCTCCTAGTGCAATGCAGTGGATAGAATCGTACCTCTGTGACCGTGTTCAGCATGTACAGATAAACTCAACGATCTCAACATCTAAGACCAGGGATTTGGGTATACCACAAGGCTCTGTCCTTGGACCATTGCTTTTCACTATCTATATAAACGATCTTCCATCAGTATATGGGGATGTGGACATACAAATGTATGCAGATGATACCGTTTTTTATGTACATGGGAGTGATGCGGCCATTGTTGCAAAAAAACGAACCAATGCTATGGAAAACATTTCAATCTGGCTACAGTCTGCTTCTCTCACTTTGAATATTAACAAAACAGTGGCAATGTATTTTACTATAACAAAAAAAACAAAAGTCTTCCTTTCCATGCATATACATAAATAAGAGTCAAATTAAAACGGTAGAGGAATTTAAATACTTAGGAGTTGTTGTTGATACAAATTTTAGTTTTAAAAACATGTTAAAAAGGTGTTAAATACGATAAAAATACAATTTGTCTGTTTTCAACATCTGATTTTTTCTCACATTGGTTATTGTATATCATGTTGGTCTCAAGCATGTGAGACAACAACAAAACCTTTAAAACCCCTGAATAACCAAGCAGTTAAAGTATTAGATAAGAAACCACTGAGGTCCCATCATTGTACAATATTCACAAAACATGGCATGCTAAATTTTACCAGTACAACCACCTACATGAATATGCGATTACTTTTCAAAATCTTAAACAATATGGCCCCTCCCCCACTGAAAAAATATGTCCAGCTCTGTTCAGAGGAAACAACCAGGACTACAAGGTCCACTAGTCACAATGACTGCAGGTTGCCTAAACGGAGCTGGTCTTTCGGACAGAGCGCCTTTTCTTATAAAACCATCAAAGAATGGAACAAACTCCCACAGTCTCAAACTTTCCTCAGAAATTAACAATTTCTCCTGTAATCTTAAGAAATTGCTATTGGAAAAGCAGTAGTGTCAACATTAAGGATTGTAAATAACACAATGTGGTTTGAGAAGAATTTTATTGTATAATTTTATTTATTTTTATCATGTAACCAATCAAGATTTGTAATGTTTAAAAGTAAGAGTGTGTATCTGAATGACTACTTACCTTTGGTCTGTATGCAGTGATATGGTTTTAGTTTAATGTTACTGTAAAATTTGATTATGTAATCAGTTGTTTGGGGGAAAAGTTTAATGTGTCAGTGGATATTGAATGATTGTGTGCATTTATAGTGAAGTTTGTATTGATTTTTACTTGTTTGGGGATTGTCAAATAAACTACTAAATAAAATAAAATATTTGCTCCTCAACTTCCCTAGTTTTGGTTGAGCTTATGTCGCCACAGGTGTTGAGGTAAAAGTTTCTGCTGTTGCCACCGACTTGTACAGGAAAGAAGCCGTGAAGTATTAGGCATGTGTGAAAAATAAAAACACAGACAACATTACACTATCTCCCTGTGGACACATTTTCCACAGATGGAGTCATGACCGTCTTACAGCCACCCTGCATGTAAAGAACACTTTTGGACCAAAAGTTCAGGTGTTGGCTGTAAAATCCACGGCAAGTCTCCCCCCTGCTGTTTAGCAGCCCTACAGACCAGCCGAAGCATGAGGCCCGCGCACAGAGAACAATGTACGAGACGGCGGCGGGTAATGCGAACCAGGTGCTGTCGCCCGAGCGCTTGTGGGTGGCTGTCCCCTCTCAGGCTTTGAGTCTCGTTGAAGGTACCTGGATGTTTCAGAACGCCATTGAGTGAAATTGTTCTTGTGAAAACATCGTATATAACTTTACTAGACTGGTGGTTTGTTACGCAGCCTCATGGGGCTCATAATGGACTGGAAGGAGGTTCAAATCCCCAGGACCGTCCCGTGTTTCAGCGTGCCTCATGTACAGTGAACCAGCATCGTGCTCACAATAGTGTTGCCATGAAATTACAATGACTAACCGTCAGTGTCGGTCAGAGCTGCTGTCATTGTCTGTGTCTCATATTAGAGCTGCAGCCACGATTTCAAACCTGTCAGTCAAAAAATGAACACTGTGGAGAACAACCAATCATCATGCAGGAAGGCTCGAGCACAGAGGTCACGCATGTCAGCCAGCCAATAATAGACGCAGCTTTTTAGGTTTGAAACTCTCCACAGTACATGTTTGCATTTTGTCTTTGTGTTGGACATGGAACATGTTGGAGGAGTTCAGCATTGTTGTCGGATCAATGAAATGAAGATCGTGCAAGTTTTACAAGAGGACCTGGTGGCAGTCACGATGGCAGCTGATCATCATAGCTGGAAACGGGAATTCTTTCAGAGTTGTATTTATTTATTTAGTCAGTCATTTGTTCTTTTTTTCAGTTAGAATGTACAATACATACAATCTACAAAGGAAGAACAGGAGCAGGATGAAGACAAAGTCTTATAGATCCCTACCCCACTCTTATTATTACATAAAATACCAACATATGACTAAATGAGTGGGCATAATCAAAACAAACACAAAATGAAAACCCATAATAAAAACAATATGACATACAGCAACACAATATTAACTACATGCTGAGTACAAATCGATCATTTTATTTTCTACATTTAAACTTAAAACAAATAATACTTAAACATTTTTTCAACTCATTATCCAACACATTCCATTTTTTAACCCCAGAAAAGCAAATAGTCATTTGTTTCAGTGTAGTTTTTACTTTGGAAGTATACTTTTATTTATAACAAAAATATGTTGTAAACTGCGCGGCAACATAACATTTTTGGCCTTAAACATAACCAGCAGTGTCTGCAGAGAACATAAATCTTTAAGTTTCAGAATTCTGCACTTAAAAAATAGTTTAGATGTGCGCTCATTGTAGGGAGTCAAATGAATTATTAGCAATGATTTTTTTTGCAGAATTATTAATGGTTCTAGGTTTGACCCCAAACTTCCAAAATATGAAAAATATTGTATCCACTTTTATTGAAACTTATTCTTAGTGTTCAGGATTAGCTTTTATTTTTTCTAAAGAAGGTAAAGGCTTTATTAATGGATATTAAACAAGGGTTCAGATTTGTGAAACTGTTAAGACTTCTCGATTGGAGCTTCATCTCCACCATTAGCTCCTGCTAACCCCTTTGTTAGCGGGAGCTCTGTTGTTGAGAAAAGCGACTTTGCACCGATATGCAACACATTACTAAAATAAAGTCATTTTATATCTGTGAAAAGCTACTTTAAAGTGTTGCTTACAGCATAAACAGCTTCCCTGAAGTTCAATCACATTGATCATGAGATGAGTGATGCCTGGCTCGGATTGGAGGCGGCTTCCATTCGGCGCCCCTGTTAGCCTCTGTCGTGGTTCACGCCAGGCGTGGAGCACCGTGCGAGGCTCACGCCGGGCAGCAGCATCTGGTCTATTTTGTGCGCGATCCGCATCAATTCTGGCAGGAACTTACATCAAGATACATGAGAAAATCTAGGTTATTTTTTAAATATAACCAATTTTTACAATATTTTTCACTCTCTGTGTTTCAACAACGGAATCATTGGGTTATATTTTTAGGCTCTTAACCTACCCATGATGGCAAAAACAATTTCTTTGTTTAATAAAACAAAAAAATGTATCTGTTTGGGTCGCTGGCTATATTAGTCTATTAAACAAGAGAATTTTTCATCTCAGGTTTCTGGTCTTGGATTTCCTTCCAGCTAATGGAGCGGATGTCTTGTTTAACATTTGAATTGTAAAAATGGTGAAGTTGTAGATATCTAAACAAATCTTTATATTTTCAACATTGAATTCTGATTTGAATTTTTCAAATGACTTGATTTCATCTCTTTCAGGAAACAGGCACAAAGCCGTCAAACCTTTGTTTCTTTGTGTTCCTGTACAACTCTGTTATGTTTTAGATGTGTTTCTCTTTTTATTTGTGGTTCACCTCTTCTTCTTCCTCTGTGCAGGCTGACTGTAGCTCCTCCCAGCTGATCTCCTCCCTCTCCTGATCTCTCTGGAGGAGTGCACAGCTGTCTGCACTTACTTGATTTAGCTTGCTCACTGTTTAAGTTGAAGTCTTCTTGTGTTCAGTGTTGGTTTGTTTTGTATGCTCTCCCTGTGGTTTCCCTTCAGTTTTTGCACCTCTCCCTCTGAGGTTTTTTTTGTTATTAAATCATTTGTCTTTTAATTAGTTTCTGTGCCTCCTTCATGCATCTGGGTCCTCATCAACCAGCCCGTGACTCTGTCTGTACTTCAAGGATCTGTCATATTTGGGTCATCCATCACCAGAAACCTTGACACCTAGTAACAAATTGAAATCCTTATTGCTTAAACATCCAGACGGCTCCACTTACACGCTCTGCCTTCAGCATACATGTGTTCAAGTGTGAGACCTTTAAATAGATCTGATAAAAATGGTTGCATGCTGGAATACTTCAGTTTATAGAGGAGGAGTCTTTTTATTTTTCAAATTTCTTTCTATTTATTCAACTTTTCAAAAGTTTGTTTTGAAAAACAAAAAAAAAATAAAATAATATAAGGTTTATTCTTCCTTTTGAGAATTCTCGTGGTGAAATTAGAGATTATCTATCCAGTATTTGTTTGTCTGTCAACCACACAGCCTCCTGTCATCGTATGGGCTCTGGCTCCAGCCTGGTTACCAGACTGTTTGTTTTATGTTTTTGTTTTTTTTTTACAGGAAGTTCAGTTTTGTATTTTCCAAAAGGAGCATTTTGTGTTTTTTCCCATGTGTTTCCAGTTCTTTAGCTTTTGTTCAGTGTAAAGACTGCCTGTCTAAATAACACCTTTTCTCAAATATAATGGGTATCTCCCACACAGCAGCTCCACTGTGTTTTAACACCTTCCAGCTCACCTGAGGACAACAGACTCGTCCATTGCTGGTGACGCGGAGGCCATCTCCAGTAATGACAGCTTGGTGTGTTTATTACAGAGCAGGCTCACATTTAGCTCTATTAGTCATGTAGAACTGCATCCCAACAGAGCCTTAAGTTTCCACTTCTGACCTTTTCTGTTTTGACAGACATCTGCTTTAATAAAGGACGAACAAAACAAGGCTTTCTATTCACCTTACTGATAATATAAACTACAAAAAAATGTAGAACTAAATCAATATCCATCTTAGATTCAGACTTTTGATCAGCCTTAGTCAGTGCACTCAGTGTGTTTTGCTTTTTTTCTTTGTGTTTGAAGCCACTGTCACCTGAAAATGTCTTATCCTGTTATCTTATTACTGCTGAATGTGCTGTTCTTGCAGTGTCAGAACCGTCATTTAGTTTGTTAATGTTTGTGAGTGTATGAGTGCGAGAGTTGTGTGTATGTTTCAATTCAATTCAATTCAATTTTATTTCTATAGCCCAAAATCACAAAGAATTTTGCCTCATTGGGCTTCATGCAGGTAATTTTACAGTTGCAAAAAATAGTCATGAACAAGACAGATCACTAAAGACTAAACAGACTAAATAAACTGGATATCCCTGCTCTTAGACCCTCCCTCTCGGTAAGGAAAATCTCCCAAAAAACCTGAATTAGGAAAAACGAAGAAACCTTATGGATTCCCACATGAGTTAGAGATCCCATCTCAGGACGAACAGGCAATACCAGAACTGGTAAGGGAAAATTAGCTTCTAAAACTAGGTATTTGAATGGAGATCATTCAGACAAAGCTGCAGATAGAGCTGAGGGAAGAGTGGAGATGAAGTCCTCAGTCAGAAGAAGCAGGCATGCAGTCCACGACCAGGAGCAGGAGCGTGGGGGATCCACCTGGGATCTGAATCACTCCCGCTCCCCAGAGGGAGAGAGAGAGAAAAACAACATGTGAATCGAACTGCACCAACAAAAACATGGAGAACTTAATACAATGAATAATAAAGAGTAAGAGAGAGAGGAAGAAATAAGAACAGAGAACAGAACCCCAGAGCTGATGTGGAGAACAACTATGATAGAAAATCTAGCAGAACGCTAACCTGTCCAAAGAGGAATGTTTTAAGGCTAGCTTTGAAGGTAGAAACTGTGCTGGCCTCTCTGACATGAGCTGGGAGCTTATTCCAGAGAACAGGGGCTTGATGGCTGAAGGTTCTACCTCCAACTGTACTTTTAGAGATTGTAGGAACTACAAGCAGTCCTGCATTTTGTGAACGAAGTGTTCTGATTGGTTGGTAAGGAACTAAGAGATCTTTAATATAGGATTGGGCCAGACCATTCAGAGCCTTATAGGTTAACAGGAGGATTTTGAACTTGATCCTGGATTCAACTGGGAGCCAGTGGAGTGAAGCTAACACAGGAGTGATGTGTTCTCTTCTGCTAGTTCCTGTTAACAATCTGGCTGCTGCATTCTGAACAAGCTGAAAACTTTTTAAAGAACTTTTTGTGCAGGCTATTAGTAAAGAGTTGCAGTAATCCAGTCTAGACGTAACAAATGCGTGGATGAGTTTTTCAGCATCACTTTTAGATAACATATTTCTGATCCGAGCTATATTGCGAAGGTGAAAAAATGCAGTTCTACAAGCTTGTGATATGTGAGCCTTAAATGATAAATCCTGGTCGAATAAAACCCCCAAGTTTCTAACTGTAGAATTGGAGGAAATATTTACACCATCCAAGGAGACTATCTGATCCGAGAGAGCATCTTTCAGGTGTTTAGGGCCCAGGATAATGACCTCAGTTTTTTCTGGGTTAAGAAGGAGGTAATTAATTGTCATCCAGGACTTAATGTCTCTAATGCAGGAATTCAGTTTCTCTAGGTGGTGATTCTGGTCTGGTTTAATGGATAAATACAGCTGCGTATCATCTGCATAACAGTGGAAATTAATGCTATGTTTCCTAATTATGTTTCCTAAGGGCAGCATATAAAGTACAAACAGGATGGGCCCAAGAACTGAGCCCTGAGGAACTCCGTAGCTAACTCGAGTACAATGAGAGGACTGTCCATTTACATTAACGAACTGGTATCTATCAGATCAATAGGATTCAGATCCTCTGATCCCTATGTCATGCTCTAGTCTCTGGAGTAAGATGCTGTGGTCGATGGTATCAAAGGCTGCGCTGAGGTCTAACAGGACCAGAATAGAGATTAATCCTTTATCTGAAGCCAATAACAAGTCATTAGTAACTCTAACTAGTGCAGTTTCAGTGCTATGATGAGGTCTAAACCCTGACTGAATGTTTGAAGACATCTGAAGAGTTTCTCAGATTGACTGCTCTGCTTTGTGTTACTGTGCGGTGTACTGCTGCGGTATCTACTCTTGTTGCTCTACTTGTTTATTAGAGGTTATGCTTGTAAGGAGGTGCCCTCATCAGGGGACACGGTTATTATAGGTTACTCTTGTTTGAAGATACCATTGTTAGGCGTCACCCTTATTAGTAATCATGATGAATCAGGAGCAGGTGAAAACCAGCTGCTTGAAAAAGCTCAGGTTTTTATGCAGCAACTACCAAGGGCGGGCAAAAGTCTCCCTTCTCCATGAACGTCTTTGTTTTCCTTGTCTGAGCTGGAATCTGGATCTAAACTGTACAGCTGCTTAGCTCCAGTATAGCTCGCTGTTCTTTTGCTTCACGAATGTTAGTTGGGGTTTGTGAGGGGCTGTAAGCTAGCAGCAGAGTGTGAAGGAAGGGCTGATGGGAAATAAACGGAGGCCGCGCCACAATCACCACTCAGAGAGAGATATCTGATGAATTTCTGCTGCTCTGGAGAAAAACAACAACATACAACAATAACATGCGCTTAAACACAACTAAAAGACCACTGGCACCGGGTACGGTGGCTGTTTTGGTTCAGTTGTTCCGCTCTTGGTTCATTTCATAATCAGACTGAGGAATGTCAGAATGAACCAAAGTTTTCCATGATCTCCATGCAAACTGCAGTCATTCCTAACAGTCAGGCTGGTCACAGCAGGCATGTGAAGAGTGTGCACCTATCACCTGGGGCCCGTTTCAAGAAGCAGGTTCAACAAATGTAGAGTTGAAACCTGAACTTAGAGTCACTGGACTCAAAATTCCCGAACTTAGAGTTTTCGGTTTCAGAACAGCTGAAAATGTTTGATTCAATCAACTTGAAGTTGTTAGAACCAGAATCAGGTGTGAGCGTCGCGACCATTAAAAGCCCTGATCAATGGAGCAAAGACAGCACCAATCACCATGGCAACGAGAACACACACGAGACTTCCGGCGACGGAAATTGATAAGTTCCTACAAGCATATGAGACTACAAGAACATTTTCCACAAGAAAAAAACACAGCTGCAGTGATAAAACAGCGAGAGAAAATATCTGCAGAGTTAATGCGTACGTCTACATTTGAATCATTTCAAATAAAGAATAAATAATAATATCAGGAAGGTTATTTAGTCACTTGTAAAGTAAGGAATGGTTCTTGATCTGTTAATAATTTAACCAGTTATCTCTGTAATCATATGAATGACCGTTTTCCTTACCCCCCACCACCCACCACCACGTACACACACGGATCTGCACGCTAAAAAGAAACACTGTAGCTGCCTAAGATATGTTAAAAATAAGCATTTATTTAAATTTAATTCTCAAGACTTAAAAAATATGCGCTGAAAAGCTTTTTTTCTTTAATTGCAAAAACGTACTATTTTGAGGCCGGGGATTGAACCTGGGACACCAGAAGCGGAGGCAGCATCGCTGACAACCGAGGTAATACTTCTCACGTGAAATGCATTGTATATGAGTACAAAGACCGTACCAGTTTTTGAAATTTAATGATTTCCATTGTTAAGGGTTTCAAATGATGAAAATGAAACTCTTTATTTTTAATATCAAATCCCTGGACAAACTCACTATTTATAATGGTCGCTAAAATAAAAATGAATCAGGGAAACTCCAGTCAATCGACACGTGTCCTCAAATCCTCTCCAGACATAAATAACATTTCCTCTGGATTAATCCAGCCTCCTCTCTACGGGATCCTCTATGAATGGACATGTCATTTTGGTTTCTGCTGGTGGAAACGTGACGTCTCTCATGTGAATGTTCTCTAAATATTAATGAAGAACTCATACTTGAACATCTCTCACTTTAAAAAGGGGCGGAGACCGCAGAGAACTCTGAGTTTCCTGAAGAAAACCTGCTCCAGACCAGGTTTCGTTCACAGACTCAGTTGCTACAGTGATTGATTCTGAGTTCAGCTTAACCCGCTTCTTGAAATGGGCTTGGTCTCGCCCACTTTCACGGGTTTGAGTTATCTCTCTTTCTGAAACTGAAAACTCTGAGTTCTGCTGAATTTGGAGTTCAGGAACTCAGAGTTCCAACAAAACCTGCTTCTTGAAACGGGCCCCTGAACAGCACTAACAGTTCTCCTGCACAATGAGTAGAGTGAAAGACATGAAAACACAGAAATAATGTAGTTTGTTGAACTACAATACAATTGCTTCCAGATGGTTTATTGAACACACTTAATAAGATTAAAGTTTGTGATGAAGGAATTAACTCCCTGGACTGAAGGATTCCACTTTTGACATCGGCGGCGGAGCGACCGGGCTGTCATCCAGCACCAGGAAGCACCGGCGGCGGAGCGGCTAGCCAGTCATTTGGCGCCTGAAACCACCGGCAGCGGAGCGGAGTCCGACCTTACCCTACGGCGTGCTACACCAGCGGCGGCGGAGCGGAGAGACTGGGAACCAGTCAACAGCAAGCAACATCAAAGGTTGTGGATTATACATTGGACACTATTTTGACTCACCCAGATCCTTCTACCTGGCAAGGTGAGCGATACGAAAAGGAGATGCCAGGCGGCAGAGCGGGTGGAAGGAGCAAAGACATGGCTACGGCTGATGATTTGGAAGAGATCAAAAGATCTCTTGACTTCATGTCAGGTGAGCTGACCAAGCTAACCTCGCAGCAGGAGCGAATGATTGAACAGATGGAAGAGGTAAAAGTTTTGAAAGCTTTGTTAATGCAAAAAGACAAAAAGATAGCTACTCTAGAGCAAAGGGTGGACGAACTTGAGCAGTACACTCGAAGGGAAGACCTAGTGATATCTGGCTTAGAAACCCGTCACAAAACCTACGCATCAGCAGCTAATTCTGATTCAACAGAAGATTCTCCTAAGGAACAAGAGTCATTAGAACAACAAGTTGTCAGTTTCCTACACAGCAAAATAAATGTACACAATGACGCAATTTCCATTTGTCACACCGTTGCGGAAGAAATTTGAAAAGCAAAACCAACTATCATCATGAGATTTACCAGCAGAAAAGTGAGAAATAGCGTACCACAAAAGCAAAAAACTGAAGGGGTCCAATGTGTATATAACGAACATCTAACCAAAAAGGAATGGCACTATTGCCAGAGAGGCAAGATATTAAAGAAACAGAAGAAAATTGTATCCACTGGACCAGAAATGGGAATGTGTGGATCAAAGAGAAAGAAGGATCTCAAGCAAAAATGATCAAAGATTAAAAGATTTGGAAAATCTTAGCAAATGAAGGAAGCGAACTGCTATGACAAAGAATAAATTAAAAGAGAACCAATACATTATGTTTGTAACTACAAGACTGAGTTGTTTATGAACAAAACAAACAAACAAAATATAACACCTACTTATGGTTACAAAGTCACATACACAAAGTGAACCAGACAAAATATAAGATTCGGAAAGGAATTGGATAAAAATTTGCCTCTTCATCTAGAAAATGAATGTAAATATTACAACGAGCTGGAGTTGAAGGAATGTATCGCCAAAGGATCTCTATCGATCATCCATTTTAATATAAGAAGTCTGAAATGTAAATGACAAAATCCAGGAATTTTAATACTAAATGACAAAAATTTAATATAATTGCAGTATCTGAAAATGGCTAAAAGATGAGGACACTGAAGTTGTCCGTATAGAGGGATATGACTTATATGTTTAAACAGAAAGAAAAAAAAGGTGGTGGGGTAGCTTTGTATGTCAAAACAACTTAAAATGCAAACCTATTGACAAAATGACACTTGGGTGGAATGATATGATGGAAATCATTACTGTGGAATCATTTTAGAAAAAACTAAAAAATGTCATTGTTAGCTGTGTTTCCGAGCACTGGCACCTGTGTCGGAATGTTTACTGATGAGATGACAAACTTGTTCTGTGGAGTATGGAATAAGTCTGTCTATGTATGTGGAGACTTTAATATTGACCTGGGTAACGTGAGCATATCAAGGATGAGTATGACTTTGTAAATTCGATGTATAGCCTGGGTTATGCCTTTGATAAACCAACTAGAATCACAACACAGAGTGAAACAATTATAGACAATATATTTACAAATGTCTCAAAAGACCTGGGAAAAAATGGCATTCTTATGACAGATGTCAGTGATCACCTACCAGTATTTACAGTCTGTGAACAATGTTACATAAAGCCACAAATCAAACCAGAATCAGTAAGAAGAGACAGATCACAAAAGGCATTGGAAGCATTAAAAAGGGATCTGCAACAACAAAGTTGGAAAGATGTCTACGTAAACAATAGCTGCGTTTCCATTACACTTTTGCGCAAAACTTTATCGAAATTTCTAGAATTTCGATAAAACACTGTTTCGAAAAAACAGCGTTTCCATTAAACCACGAGTATGCGAAAAACTCGGAAGTAATTCCCGCGGTAAGTCATTAAAAAAAAACATGTCGACGGATATAAACACTATTTTGATGTGCAGTAGATTCATTCACATTTCTGCCACGGCGCTAGCTCTCATCCTTCCATTCAGAGAAGACGTCTACGTCTGATCCGAGCCTTGGAGCGGCAGGCTCCTTAGACGTGGGAGCGACGTAGAGTCAAACATTTTTGGGAAATCGTGGTTGAAGAATTCACCGAAGAGCTGTGGATTCAGCATTTTCGCATGACACGCTCAACTTTTGATGAGCTGTGCGATGCTGTGGGACCTCTCGTGGCGCCCGCTGTGCGGTGCCCAAGGCAGCCAGTTGCTGTGAAAAAGCTTTTCCTGCTTCCTGTCCGAAACGTCATATCCGGTTAATGGTCACGTGACTCGTTTGTTTCGAAAAAAGTGTTTCCATTACAGTTTTTCGAAAAACTACTGTTTCGATACGGCCCAAATACCACCTCCTCTAAGCGCAAAAACTTTATTTCGAAAAAGGCGAGTTTTTTCGAAATTGTGGTGTTTCCATTAGGAGAATTTAATATCGAAATTCCGTTTTTCGAAATTTCAGAGTTAATGGAAACGCGACTATTGTAAATAACGCCTACAATTCCTTCATGGATATAATTAATGGTTTATATGAAAAGAATTGCACACTAAAGAAACTAAAGGCTAAAAAGGTATTAAGTAAACCATGGATGACAAAAGGATTGCAAAATGCCTGCAAAAAGAAAAACAATTTATACAAAAAATACCTAAAGCTAAGAACCACCGAAGCTGAAAATAAGTATAAAGTATATAAAAATAAACTGGTATCAATAATCAGAAGACAAAAAAAAAGAGTACTACAATACATTGCTGGAGCAAAATAGAAGTAACACTAAGGCAACATGGGGAATCATAAACAGAGTGTTGGGAAAGGATCAATCACACAGTCTATTGCCAAGCTATTTTGAAAAAGATGGAATTAAAGGACACAAAGGATATAGCAGATGGATTTAGTGATTTCTTTGTTAGTGTTGGACCAAATTTGGCTAAAAATTTCATAACAAATGAGGATTATGAGGTAGGAAAAAAAATAGAACATACAGTAAATAGCATGTTCTTAAACGCTGTCACTAAAGAGGAATTAATGGACAGTGAAGAAATCCGTGAACAAAAGATCTACAGATTGTGATAACTTAGATATGACATTGATAAAAAACATAATTGAACATGTTGTGCAACCTTTCACCTACATATGCAATTTATCATTTTTATCCGGAACGTTTCCGGACCGGATGAAAACAGCAAAAATAATACCCATTCATAAAAGTGGAAATAAGCACATACTATCAAATTATAGACCGATATCCCTGCTACCACAATTCTCCAAAATATTGGAAAAACTATTTGTGGTCAGACTAGATAAATTCTTAGCTAAAGAGGGTACATTAAACACCAGTCAATATAGTTTCAGAACAAATCACTCCACAACACTGGCATTAATGGAGTTAACAGAAGAAATATCCACAGCCATTGACCAAAAAAAGCACCTCATTAGCATTTTCATTGACCTTAAAAAAGCATTTGACACCATAAACCACAAACTATTACTGAAAAAAATGAATAAATATGGCATCAGAGGAGTCACCCTGCAATGGGTCACCAGCTACCTATCAAACAGAAAACAATTTGTACAAATAAATGACATTAAATCCAAATTAAGTTCAATAACATGCGGGGTACCTCAAGGTTCAGTCTTGGGCCCCAAACTCTTTAATATCTATATAAATGACATCACCAGTGCATCCAAATTCTTAAAATGTATTTTATTTGCTGATGACACTACTTTTTATTATGTGGGTAACGATATAAAACAAATGACAGAATTAATCCAAAGGGAGTTGGAAATAATTAAAAAATGGCTAGATACAAATAAACTATCAATAAATTGTGAAAAAACGAATCTGATGATATTTAGCAACCATAACATAAATACTAACATCTCAATGGAAATTGCAGGTTCTCAAATTAAACAAGTGAAAGAAACTAAGTTTGTAGGGGTGATCATAGACGATAAAATAAGCTGGAAATCTCATATCAACTACATAAAAACTAAAATAGCAAAAACAATAGCATTGTTATATAAGGTTAAATGGTCACTAGACGAAAAATCATTATACCTCATATATAATTCACTGATTGTACCATACCTGACATACTGCATAGAAATTTGGGGAAATGCTAACAAGAAATCAATAAATTCAATATTTGTGTTACAAAAACGAGCAATAAGAATCATTACTGGGAGTAAGTACCTGGATCCATCTACACCTCTGTTTATAAAGCTAAAACTACTGAAATTCAAAGACTTAGTAAATCATTTCATATTAAAACTTATGTACAGAGCACATCACAGAAGTTTACCACTTAACATACAAAAGAAGTTTGAAAAAAGAAAGAGCAATTATAACCTAAAAGGGCATGAAATTTTTAAAATCAATAAATTTAGAACCAAAATGAAGGAAAAAGGTGTTTCAGTGCAGGGTATTAGATTATGGAATACCTTAGAAAAATCTATAAAAGAATCTCATTCAATTATTACTTTTAAAAAAACTGTGAAAAAACTAATGCTCACATCATATGAATCAAACAGTCATTAAAAACGGTAAAAAACGGGCTTAATGCTTAATGGGAAAGGAAGGAAAAAGAGAAAGGAAAAGAGGGAAAAGAATAAGGGAAGGGAAAAAAAAGGAAAATACTACTACTTTTTTCCCTATTATATTTTGGTGTTTGTTTTTTCTTACCACTTGCTTTATCTGTTGCATAATTTTGTTGTTGACTGAAATTATTTACTGACTTGGTTAAATGGGGCAGAGTTAATAAGTTTACTTCTTTCTGTCCCTTTTCATTTTCATTTTTTTTTTTTCAGAAACCTTGATTACTGTAAAACTTCTTATGTGTGCTTGAAAATGAAATAAATAAATGAATGAAAATGAAATGAAAAATGGAATGATTCAGAGACCAGTCAGTCATCATGAATGGATGTATGTAGATTACTTAGCTTTCTATGTATTGATCATGTTTGGGATAATGGTAGTCATGCTACAGCAACAAGTTGCTCCGAGGAATTGTCTGGAAATACTATTAGACGACCATTTTAAGTGTATGTTTTGTACGGGTTTTACAAGTTTCTAGTTTGTTCCTCTGATTACTGGAAGCTTTGTCTTTGCATAAAAGTCTGTAAACAGGAGGAGATGTTTTTCGTGTTTTGTTACCTCCAAACTAACATTTTAAGGTTCCAGAATTTTGACTTTTTATGTCTGGTTTCTAGTTTTATTGTTAGAATTAAAGATATTCAGACAGTTTTTCCAGTTTTTTCTCTCTGAATCAATTCATTACAGTAGATGAATTCCTTTTTAGATGTACAGAAGTTCAGACTTTAAATGTAAACAGTTACATAGGTACACATATAGAACACTGTACCGTTGTACACTGGACTTTGATTTAGAGATGGTATTTCCCTCAGCTTGTTTCATTTGAAGACCAGTCTGAAGTGGTGCATCACAGCCAGACGGTCACACTGTGCCTGGAGACCTACTGACCAGTGCTGCTGGATCCAATCCCACAGGTGCAGCTGGAGGTTCTGGAACCTGCAAACAGCAGGAAAACGGTTCGGCTCTGACAGGGAAGATTTGGCTCATCTTCCACGGCCCGAACACTGAGCGGTGCCGCTCATCACAGATCTGTTTGTTTCACAAATGAGGCTTCTTTAAGGGGAAATATAAAGGATTTCCAGCTGAATTAATCACTAATAATCATGGCTTTGCCAGACGAATATTCTAAAAGAACATATTTTTTTTAATGTTTTGGATTGTTTACTTTGGCCTGTTTGATGTTTAGTGACAAAACTGACAGACTCTTTGATGTGAGCAGAATATTCTCTCTATCTCCATCCTGCAGGGATCCACCATCGTCTTCTTATCCTCCTTCACAAACTGGCTGCTCCTTTGTTGAATAGCAAAGCTCTGAGGTTTATCAAACAATGTCTTTTTTAATCTTTACTCTTCAGTGTTTGGTTAATAATACAGTGGTTTAATTTCATTTTTATGAGTTACAGAAATTTAGTTTAGTCATTTTTGTTGCATGGGGTGCATGGCGAAAAGGGAATTTTGGCGCCGCGTGCCACAACCCCACCATCCTGAACTGAAACGACGTAACTGCCTGGAATTATGTTGCAAGAAGTATTTATTTATTTTGATTCTCAAAATGTACGTAAGAACCACGTATGATACTTTTTTTTTTTTTTTTACAGAAAAAAAATGTAAACATATAAATGACTCCCGCAAGCCTCGAACCCCCCCCCTTTAGGACATTAACCAAGTGTGCTACCCATTAGGCCACCACACAGCTTGCATATTCAAACGTTTAAACTCAATATATAGATCCCCAGTATTAGGGTTTACACTGACGATAACGTGGAAGGTATTTAAAAGTAATAAAAAATAGGTAAAAAAGAAAGAATGGCAGACAAAAAACCAGATCCCGTTTTCCCTCCTCCGCCCTCCTTTTTTTCTCCCCCGAAAGCTCTCCGTGAAGGCTTTGAAAGAAGAAATAAAAGCGGCAACACCGAACGTCCACCCTCACCTATCCCTTACCAAAATCACGTATCTCTCAAGAATCACCAATAGCTTGAAACTGAATGAAAGGTTAAGAAAAAAAGTCCATTATTCACTTCCGTTCTGATTCGTTTCCGTTGTGTGTTGGCTTTTGCTGGAGTGCTGTGGCTTTTGCCGTTGTGTTTTGGCTTTCGTCGGTGTGCTTCGGCTTTTGCCGTCGTGCTTCGGCTTTTGCCGTCGTGCTTCGGCTTTTGCCGTCGTGTTTCGGCTTTTACCGTTGTGCTTCGGCTTTTGCCGTCGTGTTTCGGCTTTCGCCGTTGTGTTTCGGCGTTTGTCTTCGTGTTTCGGCTTTTGTCGTTGTGTTGTGGCTTTTGCAATCATGTGAGCCGTCTCGGCCACCGTAGGAATTTGCAAACTTTTGTCAAGTTTTCCTCCACATGAAAATAATTTTTTTGTTCAGACTTCTTTCAAATATTTGAATATTCTTTCAATTAGCATGCCGTTCCTCCCCGTTGCTTTCTGTCTGTTTGTCAGCCGGCGTGGTGGGCTCGCACGCTCGCTCCGGCCGCATCGGCCCTGTCCAGGGTGTACCCCGCCTCCGCCCAAAATTATTGGGGATGTATTCCGACAACCCTGTCACTCGGAAAGCGATACAGCGGGTTAAGGAAATGGATGGAAACTCAAGGCGACAACTGTTGGATCGATACTCCACTTGCTGATTGAGTCACTGAAAATGTCACATGACTGAAGCTGAGTCCCTGATTGGCTGACGCAAAGTGTTGACCTTGTCCGAGATATTTGATGCCCGAATCGCGTTTATGTCCAGCTTCAAAAGAATGAAGTGAATTCAGTCACTTTTCATGATACAGACACCGCCATTTGCAGCCAGACAATGACAATATGCAGTGATTGGTCCATGTGGATCTGAGTCACGTTTCTATGGCAACTACTGTCACTAATCATGAGTGAGCTTTTTGGAAGTCTACACCCCTTCCACTGAAAGCGGCTCAGGAGAATCTGTCAAATGCTCCGGGCGGGGCCAGCAGACACTACATGCTTTTTTTGAGGCATCTGATTGGTCAGTTTATTACTTGAATAACCTGTGATGAAGAGAAAAAAAAGGGTGCATGTAGACGAGTTTTATGGAGCGTAAAATATTGAAAGTTATCCAAGGTTTAGATTGATCTATCCAGATCATTTTCATTATTCATAATAATGTTTAAAAAATAACAGTTTTAAATTTTTAAACATTGTTATTCTGCAACTTTTTGGACTATTTTGGCATTTACTAAGATTTATTTTAGGCTATTTGAGTTTAGCTAACACTTCAGCTACATGCTAGCTGTTCTGGCTAATTTAGCCTTTTTTCTGTTTTTTTTTTTACTATGTTGAAGTTAGGTTTTAAAGTTTTAAAATGTAGTTTTAGAGAGTTCAGTAAATGTTTTTCCTGTTCGGCCCGTGACCTAAGATGTGTTTTGGATTTTGGCATCTTGTGTGATTGAGTTCGACACCTTCGATCTGAAGACAGCATGAACTGTGAAATGTTGGAGTAAGAGGAACCACAGATGCATGATCCAGAAGACCAAAGTCTAAATGAAAGCGTGCAGACCCACGTGTCTCTGTAGGACAGCAGAGAATCATCCGCTGAAGACATCTTCAACTCCCTGCTCTTTTCAATGACAGAGATTTACGGATGCAGATAACTTTCTGGTGACTTCATGGAAGTGGCCTGCACATGCCTGCAGCTTCACTTCACCCCAAAAACAAATAACGGCTCAGCTCTGTCTTTGTCTTTAGTGTGGGGGAGGATTAGCTGCAGACTTGCTTTCGTCTGTGCTCTGATTCTGAACGTGCTTTGGTTTCTCCGTTCACCTGTGAGAGGCGGGTCTGCAAATGTTTCCTGCAGACTCTTCTGAGACGGTCTGAAGACAGACTCTGGCTGCAGGAAGCCCCCCCGCCCTGGGTGAAGGCACTTACAGCTCTCAGAAACACTCCACTCTGTTCCCATGGCTCACATTCAAACATGTTCACGCTTTTCAACGCTGTATTTAATAAACCTGACACAGCAGACCTTGATGGATGAAGCGGAGCTGTCTGAATGAGGGCGTGAAAGACGGTTCCTCTCCGTGTTTCTGCGGATAGAAGGAAGTTTCATTCTCACGCTTCCTTCCAGAAAGGTTCCAGATGATGGAAGTCCAGCTGTTGTGTTTAAAGACGAGCACAGGGGTTAAAAACGAGAGCAGGAACAAAGATGGATGGTAACAGATATGCCCTACGCCGGCCCACATTTGTCAGCATTCTTCAGGATCTGGGAAGATTTACTTCCAGCAGGCATTGAGAATGGGATTATGACAGAAACTCAATCTGTGTGTTATGAGTGAAGTTGTAGCACACACACACACACACACGGGGCATGACGTACGGCGGAATTCAATTCTGTTGCTGCAGAAAACTCCAGACTGCATGAAATCCCCAATAGCTGCATTCCCGCTGCAGGACTCCCAGCACAGAGTACGACTCACTATTCTCCCTACGACCTTGAAAAAAGCATGAATTATTCTCAACATATTACATTTGATAGTTCCTGTGACCTGTGTCTATAGAATGAGTCGGGGACAGCCAAAAACATCATTCAGCTTGACTGTTTCAATCAAAGCTAGCTGCATTGGCTTCATCAGTCTGAGCATGATGCCACACGGTTCAGTGAATGGGACGTTTCCATTAATGCTCTGTTCATTTTTTCCTTTTAATCTGTTTTTAATCATGGGAATATTTTCATAAAAGGAAGGGATAAGCTACAAAGTTAGACATACTAACTATAAAACTCATGAAGGAGAAGAAATACAACCACTGACAGAGGTATGTCCATGCATCTTATCCTTCCATCAATCCACTATCCAAACCTATTAAATCTCTCTTTGGGTCTTCGTTGCTGGAGCCTATCCCAGCCCCTGTTGCAGAGGGCAGGGTTGATCCTGGACGGTTTGACAGTTCATTGTAGTTTCGTACAGTGACAGACAATCACATATATTAACAGATATGAACAATTAAAGGGTCCAGCTGTCCAAATATACTTTTTTTTTTATCCGATCCAGCTGCATTGTGGTCTAGTGGTCTAGTGGTTAGCCTTCTGGCCTCACAGAAAGGAGGTCCTGGTTCAAATCCCAGCTGGGTTCAGTCTGTGTGGAGTTTGCATGTTTCTCCTGTGCGTGAGGGGCTTTTAACTCTGGATTCCTCCCACAGATGAGAATGATGCTTTATAAGTCAGTTGATGATTTTAAATGATCCTGTAGGTTTGAATAGCTGTGGTTCTGTGTCTGTGATGGATGGATGACCTGTCCAGAGTGCACCACTGCTTTGTGGAACAGTAGCTGGGTAGGTACACTGCATTCACACTGAACATGAATCGTGTGAGCGACGCGACGCATAACGGGCGGCGCAACCAAAATTTAAATGACAGGTCGCTGGGTCGCATGTGCCAATCAGGAGCTCAGCTTTGGGTATTTAACCTGTTCAGGACTTTTGCTCCCACAGCAGAGCTCACTCGCTCAATATTCCAGCAGACAGAGAGCAGCTGCAGGGTGCGGAGGCTACCGGCTCTGGCCTCTTCGAGACTTCAAAAAGGAAAAAAGTTTGCCTTATTTTATTTTTTCCACCACTGGTTAATACCAGACAGTCAGGCTTCATCCTCAGACACATAGAAAACACAGTGGAAGTGGCTGTCATACAGACACAGCCCCCTGTACCGCGAAAATCTTTTGATAATAACAATAATATCAACCCAAACATGGAGACATGATTCCTGATGTTTCTGTAGAACTCTTCACAATAAATAAACCTGATTTCTCCAAATCTCCATGAATCCTCGTTGAGATACTCACAGACACCGTTCCCTATAGAGATCATCCTGAATCCATCAGCATCTGTGTGCGTGTGTAATAGTAGAATAGAACTTCTGATGAGACTGTTTTAAAATTGTGAAAAGACAAACAAGCATTAGCAGGAACAATCAGCTTTACAGAAAATATTGTATTTTCTTATCTTTCAGATCTAAACACTATCGATTTATTATAATCTTAAACACAAACTAATATACTTTTATACTTTTTGTGGAAATTTACACAAAATCTCTACAACATTAAATCCCAAAGAATTTATAGATCGGAAGATCGTTCTTAGGTTATGTTCAGACTCGACACATTTGATTTTCTTAAAGTAAACCAGAGTTTGTTTCCCTCAATGATCAAGAATAACTATTATCTACCATGTTCAGGTTATTGATTCCCAGCTGTCTTCATGAGTTTATCAACATTGGTGTTTTTAAGTGTCTGGTTTTCAGTTCCTCAGTGTCAGGTCATCTGCTCTGTTCTTTCACTGTTTTGGGCTTTTATGGGTCTCGTCACGGTTTAGTTTATCCATAAATGTTTCTGCCACCAAGCCAGGTCTTCTGTTTGGCTGCTCCATCAATACATCCTGACAGAATAAGTGAACTGTCCTGACAAGGCATTACATTATTCTTTCGCTTGTTAATTTGCCCTGACTTGTAATTCATGGCCAATGAGTGAAAAGATCTTTAGTCACATGATCATTTTGTCTTCTTTAGAAGCTAGGGTTCCCAACAGGAAAGAGTAGTAGTACAGTTGTCCTGTATGTAACCCAAACTTAAGGTTCAGAACTCTTGTCTGGACCAATAGACTTGAGATATGTCCGACTCACTACAGTGTGTTCACCATCTTCTAGTGCTGTTCGGTTTTACTAATTCCTATATCGAATGCACTAGAAATTTCCCAGAAGTCTTTGCGAAAAACTAGTGTTAGGTTTAAACAGCCTGAACATTTCTCTGCAACTACAAGTTAGACGTGAGCGATCAGTTCAAGATACTTGCAAGAAGAAACGGAGAAACTCCACCTCTTCTGTCTGGGCCTTATGGTTGTCTTACGTTTAGGACGGTCCCTAGTTACAGTTATGTTTGCGACTCTGAAGGGGTGGGGGGGGGGGACAACAGCAAACTGGTTTTACTATCATGAATGTCACAGTTCAATGCAGCACCGGTCCCTTCAAGTATCTGCATGATGTCAGCTCCACACAGCCTTCAGCTCCAAGTTCCTTCATACGGAGCTGAACACAACATCAAACAAGAAGATTAAGAAAGAGAAGTTAAAATCATCAGTACAACCCTAACAACTAGCATGCATTGATACTCACTGGATTAGCGAATTGTTATGGTTCAGTGTTGTTTTCCTTTGTTGTTTTTGGTGTTGTTGTTTTGTACTTGTATTGATGATTGTACAAACTTTCTGTTTGTGCTTCTCCAGGGTGACGTGGGGCAGGAGGCGTGGCTTTCTCTACATTGGTGGTCTTGCACACCTGCTTCCCATCTTTAATTTCTGCATCTATAAAAGCCTCTCCCTGACTCCTCCAACCTGCCAGCTTGGCCCCTCCCAGTAAACTTTCGTTGTCCCAGCTCCCTGCCTGTGCTACCCGTGTTCATCCCGTTGTCTTTTTTATTTTGAGGGCAATAAACCTTCACTGCTATCATCTCTTCTGGTTCTGCTGTGGGATCTGTCCACTCACCACAACACAACTATAGACCACAATGCATTTTGGTCCAATAATTTTAAAAGAAACAAGTGTTTTTAAATGTACTTTTTGAATAAACATCCACATTTTCTTCCCAGAACATAGTGGAGTCATAAATAAATGTTTGTATTGATTTGATTGTCACTTTGTGAAATCGGTGACGTCATAGTAACCGGTGTTTAGAAAACCATAAGAAAAGTAGTGAGCATCGTGTCCGAACTGCCTTTAAAATCCAGGGATAGTCCTGCTTTTTTTTTATTATTTATATATTAAGGTGGGAATTCAGACCTTAGATTTCATGGTTTTCAGTTCTTTTTTCTTTCAAACTCATTTGCAAAGTTTTTGTTTTAGTTTGATGGTTTTAAGAACTAGTATTTGAATATGTTCATGCATACTCTGTGTTGTTTTGTTTTTTTTTCCAATTATTATGAAAAAATATGTTTCTACGGGTTGAAAAAGGATTTATACATAATGGAATTTGAATAAAATTTTCCTTAAAATGTTTCTTAAAACAAGCATAGTTTTGGCTGCAGAAACTGTTCTTAGTTTCAAGCAGATGTGCTGAACCTTAACACTGAATAAAGGAAAGAACGACAACAATGAGGCAGAACAAACTACACAGTAACAGTGATGGTATTTGCTAGTGTGACATCAAGAACCAACAGGTGTTTGGAGGTTTTCTGTCACAGCAGTAAGGAATTATGGGAATTTTTGTTGAAGAAAAAAGTCTAAATAGAAGCCTTCATCTTCATCATCCAGTTGTATAACAGTGTTTATTCGTGGCTAACAAATCTTCCCTTCGTTTTGTTTTTAGGACGCTTCATGGATTTCCGTAGTTTGTACAGTAACTCCTGAAGTTGTGAACTAAACAGAAGTTTTTTTTTTCTGCTTCCATGACCAGTGTCTCCGATTTACAGCCTCACTCTCCTCTATTCTTATTTTCTCCTTTCTTTGGGCTGTAAACAGTAAGAGTGGAGCAGTCTTCATCCATTTATGGTCAAATATGTGAGAACACGTCAGGTCGGTGAAGCCAGGAAAATCTCACTCACTCACTCTGATATATTTATTAAAAAGCAACAAGAATACCAGCTCCAGCAAACGCGACTTTTAGGCGGTAAAGTTGCTCGAACGCTCACGGGAATGAACAATGTCACGACATTTTTATACCAAATACTTGAATCTTTGTGGCTTTGATCAAAATGATAAATATTACTACATTTTTTGCATCATAAGTTACTCTTAAAAGCTTCAATTTTTATAAAAAATGACGGTGTGCTTCATGATGTGGAGAGCATGAATGAGTTCTGGTTCTGCTTCTTGATGTCACAGCATTTGTGATTCCTGTCAAGATGTCACTCTCTTACTAACAGCGTGGGATATTATTCTGGATACACAATTGCAGCAAAGGTGTGGCAGTGTCCAACTTATTTTTTTACATTACTAAGGGGTCTTAGCAGTATCCATCTGTGTTAATCCCCCCCTCTGATAAAAAAACAGTTTTTAGAGTTTTTATACTTCAGAGTTTTAAACCTCTTTTGAAAAAGCCCAGCCTGGATCCTGACATTCTGTCCAGCTATAGACCAATATCTGATCTCCCATTTATTTCTAAAATTTTAGAAAGAGTTGTAGTTAAGCAGCTACAGCGCCACCTACAGGACAACAGTCACTTTGAAGATTTTCAGTCAGGGTTTAGACCTCATCATAGCACTGAAACTGCACTGGTTAGAGTTACTAATGACTTGTTATTGGCTTCAGATAAAGGACTAATCTCTATTCTGGTCCTGTTAGACCTCAGCGCAGCCTTTGATACCATCGACCACAGCATCTTACTCCAGAGACTAGAGCATGACATAGGGATCAGAGGATCTGCCCTCCAGTGGTTTGAATCCTATTTATCTGATAGATACCAGTTCGTTAATGTAAATGGACAGTCTTCTCATTGTACTCGAGTTAGCTACGGAGTTCCTCAGGGCTCAGTTCTTGGGCCCATCCTGTTCGTGCTTTATATGCTGCCCTTCGGAAACATAATTAGGAAACATAGCATTAATTTCCACTGTTATGCAGATGATACGCAGCTGTATTTATCCATTAAACCAGACCAGAATGACCACCTAGAGAAACTGAATTCCTGCATTAGAGACATTAAGTCCTGGATGACAATTAATTACCTCCTCCTTAACCCAGAAAAAACTGAGGTCATTATCCTGGGCCCTAAACACCTGAGAGATGATCTCTCAGATCAGATAATCTCCTTGGATGATGTAAATATTTCCTCCAATTCTACAGTTAGAAACTTGGGGGTTTTATTCGACCAGGATTTATCATTTAAGGCTCACATATCACAAGCTTGGAGAACTGCATTTTTTCACCTTCGCAATATAGCTCGGATCAGAAATATGTTATCTAAAAGGGATGCTGAAAAACTCATCCACGCATTTGTTATGTCTAGACTGGATTACTGTAACTCTTTACTAATAGCCTGCCCAAAAAGTTCTTTAAAAAGTTTTCAGCTTGTTCAGAATGCAGCAGCCAGATTGTTAGCAGGAACTAGCAGAAGAGAACACATCACTCCTGTGTTAGCTTCACTCCACTGGCTCCCAGTTGAATCCAGGATCAAGTTCTAAATCCTCCTGTTAACCTATAAGGCCCCATCCTATATTAAAGATCTCTTAGTTCCTTACCAACCAATCAGAACACTTGGTTCACTAAATGCAGGACTGCTTGTAGTTCCTAGAATCTCTAAAAGTCCAGTTGGAGGTAGAACCTTCAGCCATCAAGCCCCTGTTCTCTGGAATAAGCTCCCAGCTCATGTCAGAGATCCAGCACAGTTTCTACCTTCAAAGTTAGCCTTAAAACATTCTTCTTTGGACAGGCGTTCTGCTAGATTTTCTATCATAGTTGTTCTCCACATCAGCTCTGGGGTTCTGTTCTCTGTTCTTATTTCTTCCTCTCTCTCTTACTCTTTATTATTCATTGTATTAAGTTCTCCATGTTTTTGTTGGTGCAGTTCGATTCACATGTTGTTTTTCTCTCTCTCTCCCCTCTGGGGAGCGGGAGTGATTTCAGATCCAGGTGGATCCCCCACGCTCCTGCTCCTGGTCGTGGACTGCACTTCTGCTTCATCTGACTGAGGACTTCATCTCCACTCGTCCCTCAGCTCTATCTGCAGCTTTATCTGAATGAATTCTATTCAAATACGTAGTTGTAGAAGCTAATTTTCCCTTACCAGTTCTGGTATCTCCTGTTCGTCCTGGGATGGGATCTCTCCCTCATGTGGGAATCCATAAGGTTTCTTCATTTTTCCTGATTCAGATTTTTTGGGAGTTTTTCCTTACCGAGAGGGAGGGTCTAAGAGCAAGGATATCCAGTTTATTTAGTCTGTTTAGTCTTTAGTGATCTTTCTTTCATGTTTCATGACTATTTTTTGCTGTAAAATTACCTGCATGAAGCCCAATGAGGCAAAATTCTTTGTGATTTTGGGCTATAGAAATAAAATTGAATTGAATTGAATTGAATTTAGAGAATCCATGGAACACTGGATGATATTAACAATCTCAATATTTCACTGATACATTTTAGTATGTGAACTGGATCAGATTAATATAAATGTATTCAAAACGTATATTAAGTTATTAATGTATTTCTAAACAAATGTGAAAACATAAAATTGAATTGGAGAATTGAAACATTTGAATCTTATCGATTCAGGCTCTGGTGAATCAAATCGAATCATTTCTGGAAATTATAATCAACACCCAGCCCCAATCGCGACCGTGCAGCGATGCATATCAGCTGATTCTGTCCACATCCGGATCCACTGGAATTATATTAACTCTGGTAAACGATCGAAGAGTCATCGTAACCAGAAGAATTTAAACATTTGAACTAAATCTCTGATTTTTCAGCAAATGAGTCTTTTCAACTACAAACACTCAATAGTTTTACCTTGACAAAGGGAAGCTTCACTGACATTTCATTCTGAAGATTTGTTTGCTTCTGGTACCAGCACCACAGAACATGTTTTTTAGTTTAAAGTAAACACATTTAGCCTGATTTGTAGTTTAACTATGCTCCACTATATAAAGATCGTGGGTCAGTTGGGAATATTTGGACTCAAATTTTTGGGTGCTAATTACAAGTCGACTTGTCACAGCCCCTCTTTCAGCTACAGCCTCTGGGTGGAGGAAGTATCATGGTGTAGCGGCCTGTCTCTGAGGGAGGAGTAACTATCCTGGTTGCTCGAGTCCTTCAACTCAGTAAAACGTTTAAGATATTGACTGAGTGAGTGAGTGTGGGAGTGATTGCATAGCCTGCATCAAACTGGCAACCTCACCTTCACCCAACAGTAGCTAGGATAGGCTCCAGCAACTCCAAAAGGGATCATAGGGTTTTTCCATCTTAACCAATCACCTAAACGGAAAACAAATCAGTTTTTTCCAGTTCAACCGATAAAGTTTAGTCAAACGAAAAATGGATTCAATGTTTTATTAGTTTGGACCAAAAGGAGAGCATTGCATCGAGGATTTCATATGCCTGCATACCTGTGAAGAGTTTTCTGCTAAATGTGTAATATTTTGGTAAATCTCAAAACAATAACAGACATGTAGATTTTTTAATACATTTTGTTGGGATGATTTTCCACAATTGTGATACATGTAAATCAATCTTTTGCCCATTAGAAGGAAAGTAAACAACATTTATTGAAAAACCCTTTTATGCCTTTTTTGGTCTCTCTTCACTAGACTAGAATGTGACCTGTTTTAGTGACTTGACAAGCCCTTCTCTGATGCAGAGACATTTTGAAATAATGTAGAAATTGTTCTCATGTGCTCCTTTGACATCTCAGAAACGTGAGCACTGTGGATTTTCTTGGAAGTTTCTGTCTTCATGACTCATCTGAGGACAAAATGTCCATAAGGATATTTTCCTCCAACATGAGTTTTGCATGACTGATGTAAGAGCTTGGTTTAAGTCCAGCAGTATTTTGTTGGAGTGGATCCAGATGTCTGTCTGGTCCTCTGGAGTCCTCCGAAGGAAGCTCAAGTTCTTGGATTACAAACCCAAATTTGCCAACCAAATATTTGTCCCAGCAACAAATGTTGAGATTTTTCAGACTCTGTTTGTTATGAAGATTTTTAATGTGGAAAAAGCCCCTTCGTCCATCAGGACAACCGTCACTCGTATGTGCTTTTAGCGTACAGTGTGAGTACATACTACTGCGTGTACTCACAGTTTTTGTATCTGTGTTAAATGTTGAAGCAGTGAATCTGGTGAGTCCAGACTTTTTCTCTTACTGACTTGGTGTCATGGAATTCCTGCTTGACACAAACCGTCATTATTCATTTCTCCTCCATAATACATTTTTAAAAGATTCGCACTTGTTTTGCGAAGGACTCTACTAATAAGTCACCACCAAATTTGAGTCCCTGATTGGTCAGCTTTTGACGTGTGTTCAATGTCACGTTTAAAAGCCAGCTTTAAAAACAAAGTTTCTTATTTTCTGTCTTGCAATTTTCTTTTTAAATAAGAATTCTTCGTTTTTTCTGTTCATCTGGAGAAAATCTGCCAACGGTGAAAGAGATTGTGACTTGTTTCCAAGACGCTGTTTTGACAGCGTAAAAACGTACAGAGTGAGGCGTGACTGCAAAGAGTTTTAAACACAGAAGCTTAAAACACGCATGTACGAGTGTCAACATGGACTGTTCACTGGAAGAAGCTCCTGTAGGACATGCAGCAAGCAGACGTGTGCGACAGAAAAAAGGTCCTGACAGACTGTCGGGACGCAGACCTCTGTCTTCCTCTCTTGTCAGTCTCTGGTAAACCGCTGCTCTGGATGATGATCATCCTCCGATGATCAGACTACACGAGTAAACCGTGGAACATGAAGATGTTTTGAGAAGTTCTAAAATACACAACATCGTCCAAGCCAGTGATGAATCTTTCTGGCAGCTTGTTTACCAGTAAACTACACTGAAACAGGGACAATAAAAACATTCAATCTATACATTGTAGTTTCAATGCTTTTTTTTTTTAAATAGACCAATCAGAAGAAATCCAACGCAGTCCTCTGTCTCCGCCCCCAATTGTCGAAAGTCATTTTTCACTTGTATGAAGTTTCTATTAAACCTGCTGCACATGGAACCAGCGGTCTGCCCGTCTGTGACAGAGACTACAGTAGAACTTTAGCTCTCTCTCCATGTCTTTAAGGTTCAATGAAAGCTTGTTGTTATCCTATGAATATAGTGAGTCAGGGTTAAAATCCAATGGAGATATGTTTGCATGTGGGTGTTTGTCCGTAAACCCGAGAACACTCATGATATAAAAACTTACACCGTCACTATGGCCGGGTATTTTTACACCCAATAAAAAGGATTTGTCAGACATTTTTTTATTTAAAGCGGCTTTCAGAGCCCTCAAGTACACTGTACAGTTAAAAGCACCAATAAAAACATCCATTTAAATAAAGTCAAATTAAAATGAAGAAGCAGAGATGGGTTTGTAAAACTATGATGGATGTGACAGTTTGAACAGATGGAGAAACAATCTATATGGATCCAACTGTTACAACACGTGATGAACTAAAGTAGATTTATTTCATTATTAAAAACAGGTATTTGAGAGGAAATAAATCCTAAAAAAAAAATAATGATAGAGGAGACTTGATCTTTGGTCAACCTCATTCCTTGAAGTTCTTTAGAATCAAACTCTGAAGACCAGGATCGTCTCCTGACAATGATCACATATTAAAGAAACCCTGAAGTATGTTTGTCCTCAGATGCTAGAACAGTGTTTGAGTTATCAAAACATCAGCAAACGTAGCTGGAAGCATTTTTGAACAGAACAATGTTCAGGGTTTTTGTCAGGGGGCGAGTCGACAGATCCCACAGCAGAGCCAGACGAGATGGGTGACGGAAAAAGTTTTAATCGTTCAGGAAGACAAAACTAAAACGCAGACTAGCGGTGGAGACAGGAATAGGCCGAGGAGAACTGCATTGGAACCAGGAAGCGACCGGATCAGAAGGATAATAACCTGGCAGATTGGAGGAGCCAGGGAGAGGCAGCAGGTGTGCAAGGCCATCAGGTAGAAAAGGCCACGCCTCCTGCCCCACGCCACTCTGGAAGCACAAAAAAAAACATAAGCACAAAACCAGTAAATGAAAGCACCAAACCATAACAGTTTTAGCCAGGATCTAAAGCAGAAGAGTCCTGCTCTGGAACCTTGGACTGATGGGTGGAGCTCATGTCAGGAGATGTGGTCTCTGATGCTGTTCTTAACAGTTCCTCATTGAAGATGTTCTAGTTTTCAGCAGCAAAATGCTGAATCTGCATCCATGACATCATTTTGGCTCCACGACTGGAGCTGCTGAAACTGGTTCTATCTGCTTTTTTAGGATCACCAAGAAGATCTGGAAATATCAGATGTAAATTGGAGAAGCTGGAGTGATTGTAGAGGGTCCTGCCGCCCCAGCACAGATGTGGACTGCAGAGAATCAGGGGTGCTTGAAAATGTTTAGAATTTTGTCCACCGAGCAGCACGTCTGCTTTTTTTTTTCATGAGAATTTATGAAGAGAACATTTGAAGGAGTTTCTAAAGTATTGATTTAGAGTATAATAAAGTTCCGCCCAAACCTGACCGAAGATGATCCCAGTAGAGCTCAGCAGGGACCGATGCTGTGTGAAGACCCTCCCCTGCAGCCTCCTTCCTGGCCCAGGATCATGTCATCATAGTCTGAAGTTCATCCAGCCGCTACATCGAAGCCAGATGGAGAGGACTGAAGGAGAAACTGTTTCTCCTCACTCAGGTGGCAAATAAGAATCTGAAATTACTTACAGGTGAGAGAAAAACACCTGTCAGATCACGTCTGATCCACTGTGGATAGATCTAAGGTGAAGCTCTCTCTTTGCAGTTACAGTAGTGCTGGGAATCTCTGGGTAACTCACGATACGATGCGATTCACGATACGATGCGATTCACGATACATGGTTCACGATATCGATGTATCTCGATATTGCAAACATTGCAATAATCATATTACCTTGGTAATCTATGACAGTGCTGCTCATCCCTGGATTTCAAGATCTATCACCCTACCTGTTTTCCAGGTCTCCATGTACTGCTTGCTGCTGGTTACCTGGACCAGGTGTGTTCTTTTGATCGTGATTGTGGAGACATGTGACTGAGCCAATCAACAGCTGGCAGGGCTTGGAGATGTTGCAGCGGTAAAGATTTACGCTAGTGAGACTCATAGTTATCATAATCAGACGGGAGGATCAGGGGCGGGGCTAGTCGGCTCAACTATGATAGCCACGCCCCCTCAGAGATTTTGGAAACAGAAGCTTCAATTTAAGATTAAAATGGCTTTCAGACATTTAGGTCATTTGGGATTTTGGTTAAAAACTCCATAACCATAATTCAAACTCTACTGGGAATGAATGAATGAATGAATGAATGAATGAATGAATGAATGAATGAATGAATGAATGAATTATTTCAAGCAATCAGGTTATAATACATGAAATGACATCACATAATCAATCATAAGTAGATCACTTGAAACGGAGTGGAAGGAAGAGAATTTATATAATCCCACCCCGACTCGACCATTTTCTCTACATGAATTATCAATATCCATTATAAATGTTAATAATGTTATAAAATTTAAAAAAAATGTCACGGGGGCCTTTAATAAATAAACTGAAACATGGCAAAAAACACGGGCAATCAAAAGGTGGCATAAGATAACAGAAGAACTGAAACCAGACACTTCTTCTTCTTCTTCTTCTTCTTCAGTAGCATCTATTGGCATTTGGGAAACAACCGCCACCTACTGGAATGGAGAGTGGACTGGAAGGGTTATTTTCCTGTCGTCCCAAGCAATGAGGGGATGCATTAATTCTTCCAATTATTCTTATACTCTGAGATCAGAAACTCACAGCTTTTGTTATCTGCTAAAATCGTATCCAACTCCCATTGTATTTCCAAACCAGAAGCTTAAATGGACTGAGGGCTATGAACTGAAGTGGAGACAGTTGTGGATCTTGACAAACCTGAATCTGATGTGACTGAAGGACAATTCAGACCAGAACACGACCAAAACCCAGAACACGACAGACAAAAACCAAACCTCACAAAAACAGAGTCAGGATGATTATCAGAGGGGTTAAAGGCTGAACAAGAGGCTGTCTTTCTCACTAAATGTCACCATTCTCCACTTTTTTCAGAAGAAGTGTCTTTACTGTGTGATTAAAGCCAGCAGTCAGAGCAGGACGGGTCTCACTTTCTCCATAATCTGAGCTGCTTTTAGCTAAAAACAGACTCCACCCACCTCCTCTGCAGCATCTAAACACACTAGTAAAACTGTTATTAAGGCCGTGAAACTCTGTTTTGAGATGTTTGCTGCTCGGCTCCTTGTTTTGCTGCGTCTCCATAGTAGCTTGGATGTGTGAGAGAGCTAGAAAAAAACCGTCTCTGATGTAGAAGAAAAGGGAAGAAGAAGACCTGGAGAGGAGTTTGGGACAGACGCCCTGACGGGGCATGGCAGCTGTTTCCTGTCGCTTCTCCATAAACAAATGTGAGCATATCAAAGCTGCTGAGGCCCCATATGAAGCTCAAAATACACAAGTTAAGACAGGAGGCTGGACGGGGTTCAGAGCAGAACGTCTGCTGAAGAGCTTCATTTACAGCCATGGACCGGCGGCTCCTGATAGTGGAAAGATTTAACCGCCTCGTTTTCTTCAAAGCTTGCCTTCAGAGGAGCCGGATGAGAGTCCATGACACCACATTCAGAGATTTAAGTACCATTCATTTAATAGATGAGTTGATGATATCTGGGCTTTTGAATCAGTATTGTACATAAAATATCTTAAAGGCTCGTTTTCTGCAAAACATTGGAGTCTAGCTGTGATAATCATCCACTCTCTCTAGCAGTTCACACCAGACGCATATTTCTCCGAGACGGTTGACAGGAGCTTCTGCTTTTTTTTTTTTTTGTTTTAGCTTCATGGGTAAATGAACAACCTAAAAATATGTTTCTGCTTCGAAGACCTGCTCTCTGTCTCTCTCTTGTTTGTTTGTTTGTCTGTCGCCCACTACATTGATCTGTCTGTGTGTGTTATATGATTGTATGTTTATTTTCATCTCTAGTCTGTTTAGATTCAAAAACATGATTGCATTCATCAATTTTGGTGTTTTATTGTGGAAAAATTGGTTATATTTTGAATATAAACTGGATTATCTTAAAGTAACTTCCTGACAGAATTGAAGCAGTTTGTAAACGGCTCGTGCAAAAAATAGACCCGACGCGAGCCTTCTGCTTGCGGTGGAGGCTTCTGCGGAGGACCGCGGCGCTCCGTACCTGGTGTGAGCCACACCATAGGTTACCAAGAGCATCGCATGGAGCGTTTGTCCCGGGGCGCCTCGCAGCACTTCTGCATCCAGTGTGAACCAGGCCTCAGACAAACACTCCCCTAAATCTGATCATAAGTTATAAAGTCAGTCATAAGATATAAGGAGTAGCTGGTTTTTAAAGTAAACTAAGTCAACTTGGCATTCCTGCTCTTTGACCCTCATTCTCTGTGATGAAAAACTCTTAAAAAAACAAAACAAGTTTGGGTAAAAATAAAAAACCTCAGAGATGTCCAGATGAAGGAGGGATCCTCTCTCAGGACGGATGAACGATGTACCAGGACTGGTAACGAAGATTTAGCTTATCTAACTCAACAACTACATGTTTGAAAAGTGTATGAGATGGGCTTCATCCAGATGGGACAGCTGGGGGGCAGCTGAGGACGTGAGACGGGCCAGAGGCGAGGTCCACTGCCAGGAACAGGAGCACAGATGAGCCTCCTGCGTCCTGTCCAGAGCTCCACATCCAAAGCTGACACCCCTGAAATAAAAAAAACTGTATCGTTCCCTCCAGAACTCCATTCTGGACCTCGTGAGGTTCTGCTGATTGAGGACCATCTTCTCCTAAGAAAGGAAACAACAAACCAATTTGACAAAAGTGATTTCTTGATCGGACCGTTCTTTTGCACATACATCATACAATCATGTTTCATTTGAGTTTATTCTGCAGTTACAGAGTCTCCGCTGTCAGACCATCAAATGAGAATCAGTTGTTGACACTCATGGATTCGTTTGCGGCTCTGAGTGAAGGAACGTCATCTCTGCTGCGGACACCCCCACACCCACAAAAACAACCACACCACACTTCCTCCACTCCCATGCAGCCAAGCCCAGTCGGATGAGACGCCACAGGCGCCACCGAGCTGCCGCTGCACGCCGCGTCACTTCTTATAAACTTCTAATAAACAAACACATAAATCTATACAATTCTGACGATCTTCTCCAGTTTGAAGAGCGGGGTCATGCAGAGGACGCCATTGAAACGTTTGTCATGTTCAGAACGCCACGCACAAACATCGCCGCTTCGTCTTTGTGCTTCTGAGCATTTACTCTTGAGGAGCTTACTGCTCCAAGGTTTTGATTTTTGTTTTCTTTTTGTCTTAAAACAATAAAGTGACTGGCATTAATATTGCAGCTCTTTCCAAACACGGTCTGAAAACTCGTCAGAAAGTGTCATGTTGAGGCTGTTGTCTCTGTGGGACTGATTTCATAATCAGAAAAATGTTCAAAACATCAACTTTACCATCATTAAAATTCAGTCATCCACAGTTGCTGATAGAAAGTTTAGCTGGTGGAAATTTGTTGGTACTGTAAACGTTAACTTTTGCTTTGTCATTTCAATACATGTTTCCATGTGTTCAATGAAATTGGACCATGTTTTCTTGAAATCTGCCAGGATGTTAGAGGATAAATGTGTAGACCGTCTTCTAGCAGCAGAAGTTCTGTCTCTACTGTTTTCAGCCTCATTAAAACGACCAAAACCTTCTGAGAAATCAATTAAATCTACAGCAATCACATTGTGGAGTTTAAGGGCTCTTAACACCTCAGCTCCTCCCATGAACCTCTTATCCAGCTGTTCCCGGTTCCCAGCACATTGAGGCCCACATAAAGCCTCTGTGGTTCCCATTGACGGGTTAACCCTTCGTGCTTATTATCCCCCTGACCTGCATCTGAATGGAGGCACCGGGCCGTGTTTGGAGAAGAGGCGAGGGAACCCGGAGCTTCCAGCTGCTTTTGGCACCGGCTCCTGTCAACAGCAATGCTGTTGAGTGAAGCAGAAAATGCGATTTCCGCAGCAGAGGACGGCTGCGACAAAAGCCCTGGACGCCCAGTGTTCTCTCAGCTAAAGCCCCGCCCATCCCAGAGGTGACCAAACAGGTTCCTCATTTCTGCTTCCATTCAGGTGAAGTTGCTGGCGACCAGGCGTCTGCAACCTTTAACAGCAGAAGAGCCATTGGGACTCGGTTTCTTCTGATCAAAACCTGGAAGGAGCCACATTAACTTAATTTAGCTTGTAAGAAATTTGGATTTGCATTCATGATTTTCTATTTTTAAATAAGAAATATAAATGATGTCTATTCTTTGGTACAAACAAAAGCAAAAATATTAAAAGAACGTAGCATCTCTCAAAATGTGAACTCAAATAACTTATTTCAAAATAAAAGATTCTCTGTGCCAAACAGGATCATCTCAGTGTTATTATGAACAGCTAGTAACCAATGCCGTGCAGCATTAGATAAGATGTGCTTTTAACTTATAAAAGATAAAAAATATTTATAAAAGTTTTGCTTTACATATAAAATCTGTTCATTCTGGAGGTAGAGTTGAACAAACCAGACGTCTTCAGGTCAACAGGGATGAAAAGACCTACAGAGTTTATCATCTATGTGAACCTCAGACATCAAATTATACATTTAACTAAAATAAGTTAAATAAAGGCTTATTATTGGTCAAAGAGCCTCTATGGAGATAAAAGAGACACATGTGGATCTGGAGCCAATGGTTGCTGACCCATCCCAGACAAAGATCCCCAGATGCCGTATCTTCTTGAGTATAAGTCGCAGTTTTTCTCATAGTTTTACCAGGGGTGTGAATTACACTCAGGACCGACTTATTTGGGATTTTTTTTAACCTAAATAGATAAAAAAATATATATATATTAATTATTTTTCAACTGCCCTCTAGTGGTTGTTTTCACTAACCCCCGCTAGAGGGCGCTGTAGGTTCTTCTGAAAGTACCAGAAGAAGAATTCTCTTCCAAAAAACACATGAAGGTGAATGTGCTTTTATTTCTCTTGAATGTTGATATGTAGATGCAGATGGAGATGGTTTGGACATGTTGAGAGGAGAGACAGTGATGATGTTGGAGGTACAGTACAGCCCAAAGGTTTGGACACACCTTCCCATTCAATTTTTTTTATATATATATTTTCATGACTATTTATATTACAGATTGTCACTGATGCATCAAAACTATGAATGAACATATGTTGGATCCAGTACTCAACTGGAAAAAGGTGAAATAACTGAAGTCATGTCTGATAGTCTAGTGCAGGGGTTTCAAACTCAATTCAGCCGGGGGCCGCTGGAGGTAGAGTCTGGGTGAGGCCGGGCCGCATCAGGATTTCCACAAGAAAATCGCTGATAAAACAAATATCTTTATTTTTAACACAAAATAATGAATTAATTAAATTAATTTTAAAAAATGAATTAGAAAATCAATCATAAAATAATAACAATGACCATACAGCTGACACAGACGACTGCAGAAACCACATATTGACTGACTGACTAGATCAGTGTTTCACAAATGGTCAGGCACGCCCCCCCCCTGGAGGGAATGCAAATAAAAACATGTTTACATTAGTGATGGATATTGTGCATAATCCTACATAGTAGTTGATAATAAATTCAATGTAGCAAAAACAACCTAAAAATCAATTTACAGTGAACCAATGCAGAAGAACTGAATCTCTGAGAAAAGACAGAATTCCATCACTACTGTGGAGGAAAACAAGGAAAGATTGTTTTTACTTTGTCTGGAGGTTTTGGAAGTATTCTAACAAAAAAAAAAGAAAGAGAACAATTAATAAAACTGATTATTTAGAAGTTTTTTTTATTATTATTATTATTATTCTTTAATGATAATAAAAGAATATACCAGATAAAACGTTTAATGAGCAATAAACTGCTAATGATGTTTGCAGCTGAAAGGGGGGGGGGGTGTCTCAGAGAAAACGTCTGTATTTGCAGAACCTCCTTCATTTCTGAGCTGAGAGCAGCGCTCACTGAAAGCTCAATGCAAACGCCGCACACCAGAATTCCTGACCTCTGCGTCTGGAGCGCGCGTTGCTACACAAGTTTTTAAATCTGGTCTCAAGCTCTGCGCACAAATCGTGCACGCACTGAACGCGTGCTGAGTCTTCAACCCGGTTCAATATTTCACACACAGTCGCAGCAGTGCTAATGAACGGTATAAACACCATAGAAGAAGAATCTCCTCTCGACTGCTGCGTGCGTGACCGCGCTGCTCCGGTGTGGATACCACCTGCTGAGCGTGCGTTCATAAACCCGCAGACATGCGGCCGGTGTGGAAGCACCTTTGAAGATTCTGCTCGCTCGCGGCATCACTCACGCACGCGGAATAGTCAGTCTCTCCGCGAGGACTTTCTGCTCGTGGAGGAGGAAAAACGCTCGCGAGGGTCTGATTGTCCGCGCGGAATATTTGATGCGTGCGCAGATTGTCGCGCGGCGTCAGGAACACGCTTTTTGACAAGCGGCAGGCTGTGTTTCACGTGTTGTCACGTGGCGAAAGAGGAGCGGGGAGCGAATCACGTTCAGTGAGAAAGCACTTCACAGCTTCATGGCTCCTCCTCCGCCCAGCTGACTGGAGGAATGAATTAAAGAGTGAGGAGGCTCGGACAGCCCGCTGATGTCCCACCCTCCAGAACCATATACCTTACCGTGATTGGTTCGTTCAGCTCTGCACACAACAACTGTCATTCATATCAGGCTTGCGGGCCGCACTAAAAGTAATCTTTCATATGAAGACGGGGGCCGCAAATTATCATCCCGCGGGCCGCAGATTGCCCGCGGGCCGCGAGTTTGAGACCCCTGGTCTAGTGTCTTCATAATGTCAACTTCTCATGATTGATTGTATTGCACATGAATTTACTTTTTTTCTTCTTGATTGCTTGACATAACCCATTTCTAATCTAAAACCTCCACACTGTATTGCATTGCGTTCCCCTGTTCAGACCCTCTGTCTCTGTCAGAGGATCTGTTATCTCTGCATCTATGCTGCAGCTCTCGGGATGGGTGCCTGACTTTGGGATGCTATTTGACTCCTGGATCTTCCCCGTCTGCCTCTTTTCCTGCTGACTCCCTTTCTGCCCACAGGACAGGTCTCTGCCTCTCTCTTTTCGACTCTTCATACTAGATTTCTGGATCTGGTTCAAGCACAGGTTAAGAGTTTGGATTCATAGACCTGTTGCTTCTTCACTCACAGATTCCACAGACTTCTTTAACCTCTTCCACAGTAACCTCTAATGCGCACATAGCCCCTGAACCTGTTTGTTATTAACCTACTTCTCGTGTCTTCTCAGAGCTCTCTGCACTGCACAGAGTTGTGGTTTTATAATCTGGTCCCACTATTCAGTCAGTCACCATCACAGGAGGATTTGTCATCCCAACGCCAAAAACAAGGATCTGTAGTCTGTAAATCCAGCAGACTGGTGATGTATTCATGAGGTGAAAGATGTCAACATGAGATCTAGAATTTAAAGCAGTTTTATTTCAATAAATAAACCACTGATGCTCAGTTGTGAGACTGGCCATTTCCTTTTCATGCAAGACAATACATTCTGCAGAACTGATAACTGGTGTTAATCCTGGACTTCTCATGTTTTTTATCTAAATGCATTAAATTCTATTTTATTTTATATATATTTTAAATGAGTTTGTGTTGGCAGGTCTAAAGTACAAAGAAGGTCCTGTGTTGCATTATGGTCCCTCGCAATTATACTGAAAGCTTTGACTACAACAGAGATCATTTCTCAACTTACACGAGACAGACCTTAACCAGACACAAAGCTAAAACATGTCTGGATCTAATTCAAAATGGACTTTTTCCTCTACTATTTTTCTGTCTCACTGGAGGTTGAACTCACTGAACTAAACGTTGGGATTTTAGAGGAACGGGGGCATGGTTCATTCCTTTTTTTTTTTTTACCCCTTCAATGTATGAGCTCTAGTGGTATTCTTTAGACCATCACAACTCTTCAGCCGTTTACACAACTAATGGAAATAAGCTGATTCTGTCACAAACAGGTAGACGGCTGGATCCGAGTCCAGCAGGTTCATTGGCACAGACAGGACAGCAGAGAGTTGACAAGTCCACTAAGCTAAATCAGGGTCAGGCAGGCAGAGGTCAAACACGAGCATGAGGGCATCAGAGAACAACCAGTGGTCAGGCTCCAGGCGAGTCAGGGCGGCAAACACAAAGCAAGAGTCAAGATAAAGATGAAGCAAGATCATTCTCGAATGAGAACGCTCAGTGATGCAGGTAGAGCCGCACAAACAAGACTTTGCACTGAGCAGAGCTCAGTTCTCTCGTCGTTTTTCTCCTTGACATGATCCGTGGATTCAGTGTGATTGAGGTAATGGCTGAAAATTCACCGTATGTCAAAGACAGGTTATTTAGGTGCAAGTCACATGTGTCAAAGTCAAGGCCCGGGGGCCGGATCCGGCCCTCCGCGTAATTCTACCCAGCCCTCCAGATCATTTTATTTTATTGTATATAATGGCCCAATGTTATCGTATGCTCATTTCTAACTTGTATAATTTTGAAATGATATTTTTTATGGATAGTAAAATATTGAAAGTTTTTTAAGGTTTAAATTGATTTATTCTGGAATAATATTCCTGACTTTTTATTATTTATATTTATGTTAAAAGTATGTTTTTAAAGTTTTAAAAATTGGCATTCTATTAGCTTTTTGGACTATGTTGGCGTTTACTAAGATTTTTTTAGGCTATTTTGGAGTTTAGCTAATATTTCAGCTACATGCTAGCTGTTTTGGCCAACCTCTTTCTTTTTTGTTTTTTAGGCTAATTTGGCATTTAGCTAGTTTTTTTACTGGCTATCAGCTTCTGGAATTTCAGTGTTTTAACTATCAATTTCAGGATCTTCAGCTGTCAGCACTTGCCTTCAGCAGCCAAATTCAGCTTCCAGCATTCACACTAGCATTACCGTAGGTAATCCTATATATCTAGTTCATAATTCTGTTTAAAAGTTACAGTTTTAAAGATTTAGTTTGTGTTCAATAGAGGTTCATCAGCTCGCGACTTGAAGTGTTTTGGATTTTTGTCCCCTGTGTGAATGAGTTTTACACCCCTGCAGCAAATGATCAAGACCTTTAAAAACGGCTTCATCAAAAACGTCTTCACCAAGTATCACAAACCCAAACCTTTGTTTTCCTTTTCTAGGGAATCTCTGGTGTTATTTAAACCTCGACCTCTGCAGGGTTTTGGCCTTATTACGTTCATAATTCTTCCACATGCTAATAGCTAAAGACCTGCCGGTGCATTTGTGATCATCATGGACATACCTTTTCTCTGGATTTTATTATAATAATTGATACATGGAACTTTCTAATATTTATCCCTTTTTGCTTGATGAACTCCTGCATCTGAGCAATGGAACTCTGAAAAAGTTTGACTAAATACGATTATTCTGAACCTGAGTCGAGCGTTTATTTCAGAATGGCAAAAAGTTTTGGACATTTTATATTTTTTTTGGCCAAACACCAATATTTTTTTTAATTTGTTTTATTTTACTTTCAAATAATATTGACTCCAAAATAGCTCCATATGTGTCCTCTGCTTTCTCTGTAGAAGAAGAAACCTCTCAATGAAGTTTGTACTGTACTGTGAGAAACAGGAATGCCCGTCCTGTGGAGATCTTCATGTCCACCTGAAGAAACAACTCTCCGAGGGAAGGATGCAGTCACGACTCCGTTCAGGGTCTGATGGTAACATACTTTATTCCACACAGCTGAGTGACTGTATACACAGTATACAATACAGAGGAGAAGTGATGTGAACCTGTAGAAGGGGGACGTGGCTCTCCAGAGAAGCTGGGAACGCAGAGACAAAGACGTGAATGTTGGAATCACGGACCAACGAAACACATCAGAGTTTGGGAGGATTGAAACAATCCATGAGCAGCTGTCACCCACATGAAGCTCAGATCTTCTGGTATTTCTCTAAAACACAACCTGAAGCACAAAAACACAGATTACAGCACTCCACTTTTAAAGGGGAAAATCTCTACAGAGATAATCTGCTGATGTACCAGATGTTTGCAATCAACTGAACTAAAAACACATCCAGTACATAAGGTGTGTCATGTTTTGACCTGCTCCTTCCTGACCTTTGCTGCACCTCAGTGGTGCATCCACACCACGATCTAACCTCTCTACAAACGCCTTCATCCAAACAACAGAGGAAGAACTCTGGGCCCACAGGCAGCAGAACCAACAGGAACTGAAGAACCCCAGAGACCCCCACTGAGCTTCACACACAGACAAACTGTGAACTAGACTGATACTCAAACTGATCGGTAGCATTTGTGTAGTGATGGACAACCACCACCACCATAGTTCCTCTAACTCTACAGCAGGGGTCCCCAAACGTTTTCCTGTTAGGGCCACATAGCTGTTCTTTTCTCTGATGGGGGGCCGGGGTCGGTTTTTAAGCTAACAGGAAAAGTGAAACAATCACAGCCTAAATGTAAACATTCACGGATTTTTAGTCGGCAAATTTTAAATAACTCATTTCTGCAATCTTCCTCTTTATTCAAAAATAATACCAAAACATTTAAAAAACTTGATGTATAGCATTACCTGCGATAATGCTAGTGTGAATGCTGGAGGTAGAATGTGGCTCTGAAGATGCTAGCGCTGATAGCTGAAAACGCTGAAGTTGATAGCTAGCTAAAATATTAGAGAAATGTCAAATTAGTCTTAAAAATTGAAAAAAATCTATTAGCCCAAACAGCTAGCATGTAGCTAAAATATTATCTAAACCCCAAAATAGTCGAAAAATCCTGATTAATTCCCAAAACAGTTGAAATAGCTAACATGAAAAGCGCTGAATATTTTAGTAACTGAATGAGCTGAAAGAGCTGTAGATCTATAGACGTCTGAAAAACATACAGAAGAAAACTATTAATGATAAAGAAAAAGTGAATCTCTTCTGAACCATTAGTTTACCCCCTCCTGTCATAGTTCAAACTGCAGAAGGGTCACGCTCTACGTGGATCTCGATCAGCGTTTCTGATAGTGCCCTGATAGTTTGGGGACCCCTGCTGTATGCAAACATCTAAAAGCAACTGCTTCAGGATGATTGGATGAGGAAAAGATGAAATGAAATAACAGAAAAGAGAAAGTGTTGCCCTGCAGCAGAGACAAACAAAGCCTGAAGCAAAAGCCCTGTCTGACTTTGATTCACTGCTATCCTGGAGGGGTGGAGAGGTCGGTTTCACATCTACTGATGTTTGTGGAGAACATAGTGAGGATGAGGGGTGATGATGAAGGTTTCAGCGGGGCGTGCTTCTGCTTGAACCTCCAGGGTTTGAGGTTTTTGACAACTAGATCCTGAAGACTGATTTCAGAGCAGAGAACATGCTGAATGTCAAGATCACTTACTCCACGTGTGTCAAAGTCAAGGCCCGGGGGCCGGATCCGGCCCTCCAGATCATTTCATTGTCATTAATGGCCCGATGTTATCTTGCTCTTTTTTCTAACTTGTATACATTTGACAAACTTTATATTTATGTAGAGTAAAATATTGAATATTATGTAAAGTTTAAATTGATTTATTCTGGAATAATATTTTTGCATTTTTATTATTCATAATTATGTTAAAAAGTTATGATTTTAAAGGTTTAAAAATTGTCATTCTGCTAGCTTTTTGGACTATTTTGCTTTTACTAAGATTTTTAGGACATTTTGGAGTTTAGCCAATTCTTCAGCTAGCTAGTATTTTTGGCTAATTTAGGTTTTTTTTCGTTCTTTTTGGCTAACTTAAGCTATTACTTTAGCAAACTATTAGCTTTAGCTATTTCAGCTATCAGCTTCAGCGTTTTTAGTTATTAATTTCAGCATCTTCAGCAGCCAAATTCATCTTACAGCATTCACACCAGCAGAATCGCAGGTAATAATATTTATCTAGGTCATAATTTTGTTTAAAAATTATGTTTCTAAAGTTTTACAAATGTCATTTTAGATGTCAGCTTTAAAAATCTTTAATGTTTATCCAGTTCAACCTGTGACCTAAGGTGTGTTTTGGATTTTGGCGCCCAGCTTGATTGAGTTATACACTCCTGACTTGCTCGATTATCTTATAAGCCATTCAGTTTGTTTTAGACTCAAAGATTTTTTAACTGACTCTTCAATTTAAGATATATACTTTGTAAATTGGGATAAAAGAAAACCAAAAACACACATGTAATGTGGACAACATACAGCAACTGTCCCACTGTTGCATTCAGTGTGTCTCATCAGAATCATCAGCCCTGGAGTGAAACGGTTCCACTTTACTTTTGTTTTAATACAAGTCTAATATAAAAGTGAAGTAAATCAGACTTGGGAGCATTGACTGTGTATGAGAACTGGACTGAGAGAGAGCCACGTTACCCATAGAAATCAGTTTAGCTCCGGCTCCAACCCAATAAAGTCGCCCTTTCTTTGTGAGTCTGGAGACAGATTGTGTCAGTGAGCATGACTGGACTGATGTGATCTGTCAGTTCATCTTCACCACATCAGAGTCAGCTCGGTAGAATAAGACCAATGCAAGACCACATACTTTTGTTGAGGCATCTGACTGGCCGGTTTGTTACTTGAACAACTCCCACAATACACATGGTAAACATCACACAACATCACAACACAAACAACACAGACATAACACGAGGATTAGCAGATCAACAATGGTCATTCTGACCAATAGGATGATAAGTAAGAACTGAGTCAGTGGGTACTTCCTGTTTGGAGCGGGGGGCGGGGGGGTGGGGGGTGGGGGTGGGGGGGTCACTCAGTCTGTCTTTCATATACAGTCAATGCTTGGAAGTTAATGAGATGCAATCCTACTTTCCTACATTCGAATGACTTAGACCTATTCAGACAACATCACATTAGTTTGTGTCTAGAGGTGAATCACACCGAACGCGATTCGGAGGCCAGTGGCGCCATATTTTTGGACAGTCGGCGAGCAGCAAATTTACCGCGCAACGAAAGAGGGGCGGGGCACGTAAATCTGCAAATAGTTTTGGTGTGAAAGACCTTTAGATGTCAAACTTTTAGTTTACTCTGGTAGCAAATGCTTTTCTGGCATTCCTCTGGGTACACTGTAAAGAGACTGCAAGGATGTTGGTACATGGTCACTGTCGTCTTTACGTTCTTTCCTTCTTTAAGACTCAAACTAAAACAGTGATGGATCAACCCAATGTCTTCAACAGTTCTTATGTAGAAGATAAAGGCTGCCTCTCCCTGTAGAACAGGGGTGTCAAACTACAAGGGGCCAAAATCCAAAACACACCTTAGATCGCGGACCGAACAAGATAAACGTTTATTGAACACTCTATAACTACATTTGTGAAACTTTAGAAATGTAACTTTCAACGCGGACCGAACCTGGGGACATGGCCCGGTACTCTATTCTCCTAACCCTAAACCTGGTCCACATCTGGTATCGACTGTCTTGTACCTGGTTAAGGTTAAGGATACAGTCCGGTCCACGTCCCAGTACTGGATCGGTACCGGTTTGTGGCCTGGAGGTTGGGGAGCCTTGATTTAATTGGATGTCTAAAAAACCATGAGTTGTGGACACTCAAAACGTCACAGAAGAGCCTCTAGCCATGTGTCAATATGTGGGAATAAGAATGTGTTGCAATATGTTAACAGCACAAGATAACATCGGGACATTAAAAAAAAAAAAAAAAAGATCAAATGATCTGGAGGGCCAGATTCAATCATCCAGCAGGTGACTTTGCTGTAGAGGTCCCTCGTTCTGCATGGATCAGGTGAGTCAGGTTGGAATCAACTGGTCAAACCTAGTTCAGGTGGTTTGAAACTGGAACGTATTCTTTAATAAGACAGAAATAAGTCTCCCTGTCAGTTAGAGAAGAAGTTACTGTCACATTTGGCCACAATGGTGCTTTCAGATAACCACCAGAGACACAATAAAAGGCAATTAACCTTTCACAAACGTAACACAGCAAGGAAAAGGGGCTTAAATCTGACACTGATGGTCTCAGAGGTAAACAGAGGGTCATTAATGGAACGTTGTCCACAAGTCACAAAGTTCAAGTCTCACGTGTTCTCAGGTCTGAGTCCAGATCTGTGTAGACATCAGTGTAGTGGGAGGCCCTTCAGAAACGTTTCCCAACTCAACAGAGATGAATTAGAGGTTCTGGTGAAACGAGCCCCGCCCACATGGGTCTAACATGACATCAGGCTGCAGAGGTCCAGTTCCTGAGGCTTCCTCTTCCCAGAGCAGTGCTCCCTGGGTAGATTGAGACCGTTGTCAGTCATGCAGCGCACCAGCCGCCGTTTGAAGCCCCGCCCACAGGACTTGGAGCAGTGAGACCAGGATCCAACGTCCCACACGGGGCACGGATCCCCGCAGACTCTTACTGCTGCAGGTCTTTCAGCACTGTCACAGTTGCCTGCTGGGAGTCCGTCCACGCTCATGCACTGAACCAGTCTCCTCTGGAGACCGTTCCCACACGACACCGAGCACGAATCCCAGCCTCCGCTCACCCAGTGACTGGCAGGCTTCCGGGTCATTATCTGCTTCTTGGTCTCTATTTTGTTGCTGTCAACCAAGACACTGTTGTGGCTTTTCTCCTCCTTCCAGAGAGTTTTCTCCACCTTGCTCTCTTTGGAAATGTAGTAAGAGTAGCGAATCCTCGGAGGGGTCATGTTCCCGACAGAGAGCACCTCCACAGTGAGAGGCTCCTGCAGGGGTCGCACCGCCCGGAGCATCTCCACGGACGTGGAGGTGCCGCTGTAGCGCAGGAGGCTGCCCTGAACCAGCAGGTCCCGCTCCACGGCCGACACCACGTAGTTTCCATTCAGGAGATAATTCCCGTGGCTGTTCTTCACAGCAAGGTAGTTTTCGTCGCTCGCCATTCCTCGGTAGCCGCGCTGACGCACGTCGACGTTGGAGGCTCCAACAGGCAGCGTCACCACGAAGTTGTAGCCGTGACTGTAAGAAGAAAAACCAGATCTCAGTTTGAAAACAAAATGAGGCTTTTAATGTGATAGAATCAAGAAAAGTAGATTTTCAACTCTTCTTCCTGTTTAACTTCCTGTGAAGTTTACCAGAAGAACACGAGATGCTGATGAAGAGTGGCTTCACGTGGAATCAACATTACTCTAAGGTCCAGTCTGACGTCTTCCCGTCTCCCTTACCCTCCATTTGAAGTCAGAGTTTAAGTGTAAGGCCAGATCTGAAAACTCCCCTTCCCCTTAGCCCCTCCCCCTTGATTTGAAGTGACGGTTGAAGTCCAAGTCGTGTCCGGGATTGCTATTTTTTAAAGCTGACCCTCTGCGTCGCGCTGAGAAGCTTTTCTTCACATGGATGCGCTCTGAAGCACAGAAGTTTACATTTAAATGACTCATAGTTGTAGCATGACTTGTTAAAATGATAAAACTGCTGTTGTTATGTGCATTCAAGTACTGGAAGCTCCGCACTAAAGCTAACGGACCGCAGATATTGATGACATCATCAAACAAAAGTGACATCCGAAATACATTATTGACTTTATTTCATAACTTTCTGTAGTCCGTCCCGTTGGAACGCTTTCATTTACAAGGCCGAGCTTGGTTTGCTATCGCATTACATATGTTCCTTACTTAAAAAGGAGAAATGTTGACTCGCTCACTAGCTGCGATTCCATGAGCAAAATGTCCTCGATCAGATCAAAGATCAGATTAGAATAGATCTGTGCTCATGGTCGTGTCAACAAATGTTTCCATGCTCCACATGGTTGACGGGAATAAATCATTTTGACTTGTGCAGAAGTGTCTAAATAACAGTTGTAGAAGAAGAAAGAATTAGTTCTGTAATAAACAAAGATCATGTATAGAGTAAGATGATCCACTGAGCGTGCTTTTATTATCTCTGAGTCTGTTAGCTATAATAATAAACAATAATACAATTAATTCATGTGCTTTTTACACAGTTTGTCAGGACTTTTTGGTGCGCGGAGCGGCGACATTTCCACATTCAAAAGCCTCCCCTCATACCGTCCTGAAGCCGCTCGGAGAGACACGGTTGACACGGTGAACAGAAATAATCTAAATTCACACATTTATTTTTTTTCTGTCTGCAGCCCGGTACCAAGTGATCGGCCCGGGGGTTGGGACCAGTGTTTTAGTCTACAAACAGACGTTTTTTGGTTATTTATACAATGACCAACAAGTAAAACAAAGTTGAATGTTGACCCTCTCCCCATGAGGGTTGAGGGTTACTCACACAGGCTTTGTGAACATCCCTGAGACCTTCTTGCAGCCCTGGTTGTCCCCGCCGCACACGCCGCACTTGTCAAACTTCCTGTTGGACTCCAGCTTGCCATCACAGCCAGCCTTGATACACTTCCCCTGAACACACATGGCTGTGGTGTCAGGGGAACAAGGCGTCCCGTCCACGACCTGGAGAGACAGATCTTGAGGGTCAAGAATCGAATCTCGTGGGTCTCGACTCAAATCTTGAGTTTCATGACCGAATCTCGTGGGTCTCGACCCACAGTCGTGAGTTGTGACCTGCGAGCTGGCTCCTCGAAGCTTTTATGGCGTTTATACCATAAATTGAACATCGGAGCGTCTTTTGACATGGTGGATTCATCTCATCCCATAATATTACCCCTGAGCTCTCAGTAGAGTGAGTTTCAGTGATAGAGTGAGCGATGCGGCAGGAGTTTCTCTGTGCGCTCACTTCTGCCGTCAGCTCTCACTCTGTGGGGGTTTCTGGGAGCGGAATCAAGGAGTGATAAGAACCCCAGAAGTTGAAACTCAGTCATAAGATTTGATTTGGCCTGGTGAGTAAAAAAAAAAGAGGGGTGGGGGTGGGAGGTTAATTTTATAAAAACAACACAAGCTTGAGATAATTTCTTCCATTCCTCTTTTTCTTTTTCACTGATGTTATTTATGCTTCAGGTTTAATTTCTGGGTTTTATGAAGAATGAAGCTGTTTTTCCTGTTTCAGCTTTTGCTAAAATTTAGGTGTCTTTATCATCTTCTCTATTAAAATGTGAAAATTTTTATGTGTTGTGCCGTTACTCTGCCAGTGAAACCAAATCTCTGAATGGTGAGTAAGGGGCCCGTACCTGCACCTTACTGATGATTAGAGTGCAGCTTTAGGGCATCCGTATGTGTCACTTCCAACAGCATTACAAATACTTCATGACACATTTAGCACCTAACAACAGTCCTTCACTCCATGATGTGCTCCCTTTTTCCCTCTATGGGCACAGACAACTCAAAAACCTCAAGTTTATGACTGATTTGCAATAATCTTTCAAAGGAGAGAAACTTTGTTGCTTTACAAACTCTACAGACAGGTTTGTAGCTGCTGAGATCCATCCACACCCCGACCCAAAAGGGTAAGGTCTGTTACACGCGTCCTAACAGAGATGAACTGTTTAACACTGATCCTTTTCAATGCTATAATGCAGTCGTCTATCAAAGCTGGTATTACTGTCTATCCCTGAATGATAGAAAAGCTTCACAACAAGTATTGAGAGTTACAGCAGTTCTGTTCATCATCCAAAGTCACTTATGCAAATTTGTAAATGGAACTTCAATTATGCTTCTGTCTACAAGGAATGTTCAATTATTAATTGATCAACCAGGCAGCATCAAACATCCATGAGTCATTGGAGAACATCCTCTGCAGAGATAAATCTCAGTTATTAACAGAGTTTATTCAACAATTGTTAATAAAGACCTTTGGAGAGAGAACGTAGAAGTATCCCGTCCCGTTGGCTCTGCAGATGAGCTTGCACTTGTCCTTGGGAGAGATGCCGGAGTATTTGGGAACCCAAACCACGGTGGAGCCCAGCCGACTGGTGTTGAGGTTGAAGCCGTTGTAGGCCTCGCACTGCTCCTCCCGGAAGCTCTTACCTGCAGACAGGTGAAGATCAGACCGATCTCCAGTCAGCACACGACCCCTCATCACTGAGTGGAGGCTGCGCTGCCTGACCTCCTCCGTTAATTCTATCATGTTCAGAACCCCTTTGATTATTGGTACATGGACACCAGACCGTACCGGGTTTTGTGTCTGGTACTACATGTGTGGGGTAGTGAGGAGGAAGGCCACCGACCTTTTGACTGGAGGCAAACTTCTCTGATCAACACAGTGGAAACAGACAATATTCTTGGTGAAAAAAAACAACATTTGCTACATTTCCATGACAACCAAGTCACCACAACTTGGCCTGGCTCTACTCGAGTTTATGGCATTTCTCCTAGACCAGAGGTCGGCAACCTTTAGCAGTCAAAGAGCTGGTTTTCTACAGATCTAAACCTAGATCAGAACCTGTTTCTTCTTACTTTAGCCTTTAAGAAATCTGGATTTGTATTTCTGACCTTCTGTAGTTTAACCATTTAAAACCTGAGGCGTCGACTGTGACGCTTAAACACAGAATCTTTATTTACTGTAACTGCAGCTCGAGCTGCTTTTCTCCTTCAAAATCTACTGGAATTATGTTGATCGTACTAACGGTGGAAGAGTCCCAGTAGATCAAAGAACATGAACACTGGAGTTCAGGTGTTAAAGGGTTAACTCATAAAAGATCAAACTTTTTACTAAGGTTTTTCTTTGCATATAAAATCTGTTCATTCTGGAGGTAGAGTTGATCAAACAAGACGTCTTCAGGTCAACAGATGGAAAAACATACAGAGTTTATCATCTATGTGAACCTCAGACATCAGTTTATACATTTAACTAATATAAATTTAATAAATGATAATTAAGTAATCCTTACTTTAAATAATTCCTATTTTATTTTTCTTTTATTTATTTATATTTTGTTCTTTTTTCCTCTCTTTGTCCTCAGCAGTCTTCCACTGCTGGGTTTTGTTCTTTTAGTTTGGGGTTGGACCTTGGTAGTCTCAGTTTTCAGGCTTTGTTTATTTGTTTTGGTTAAACAGACATTATCAGAGAGCTGCTGACTTAGACGGTCAACATGTCTGGATCAACATCTCCATGAATTATTTTATGTTTGGTCAAAGAGCCACATGGAGAGATAAAAGAGACACATGTGGATCTGGAGCCAAAAGTTGCTGACCTCTGACCTTGGTGCTTTATCATTCTGTGGTTTTGATTTTTAGGACATCCTCATCTGAGGCTCCAGCTAAGCGGAGTCAGGGTTAATAATTTGACATGTTTATTAGCTGCTCAGAGCAGATGTTTAACCTTTAACCTTTCGCTCTAGTGTTTACATTCTTTCTACAAGCGTAACTCTACAAACGTTGACACGGATACGTGGCACTTTACAGTAGTCAATTACACCATCAACACAAGTCTGCTGGTTCTGATGTGCCATAAGGTGACACTATGTCACGTGTGTCAAAGTCGAGGCCCGGGGGCCGCATCCGGCCCTCTGGATAATCCTATCCGGCCCTCCAGATCATTTTATTTTATTGTTATCAATGGCCTGATGTTATCTTGCACTCATGTCTAACTTGTGTAATTTTATGTAATTTTATTATTTCAGATTCAGATTTATTTTTCAGACATTTCCAGGCATTATGTAACAGTTTCAGTTCAACAATAACAAAAGCAAACAAAACATGAAATCATGGAAAGTCTGAAAGGGAGTAGACAAAAGAAGCCAAAGCTTATAATGGCTACTCTCTTTGTACTAAACATTATTTAATATATTTTTATGGAAAGTAAATTATTATCATATTATTCTGGAATAATATTAATGCATTTTTATTATTCATAATTATGTTAAAAGTTACGGCTTTAAAGTTTTAAAAATTAGCATTCTCCTAGATTTTTGGACTATTTTGGAATTATTACGATTTTTTAGGTTATTTTGAAGTTGAGCTAATATTTCAGCTACATGCTGTTTTGACTAATCTCCTTTTTTTTCAGTTTCTTACGCTAATTTGGCATTTAGTTAATATTTTAGTTAACTATCAGCTTCAGCGTTTTTAGCTATCAGTTTCAGCTTCTTCAGTGGCCAAATTCATCTTACAGCATTCACACTAGCATTATCACAGGTCATGCTGTATATCTAATTCATGATTACACTGTAAAAATTTACTGTTTTAAACTTTTAAAATTGTAGTTTCAGTTCATTCAATACATGTTTATCCTGTCCGGCCCGTGATCTGAGCTGTGTTTGGATCTTTGGATCAGCTGATTCCTGTTGATCACATAAACGAACAGATTTATGGTAAGTGGACGAGTGCATGTACTCTAGGAGCTTGTTCTTTGTTAAAGGATGATTTCCTGGATGTGCTGGTACTCAGTGTTATCTGAATCTTGCTGATCTCTGAGATCTCCGACATTCTCAAGCTTTTGTTAAGGATCAGACCTGACCTCTGGTTTCATAAACTCCCGACCCTGCATCAGCGTACCCGTTTTAGGACAAGGGCTGAGGTTGCAGGAGCGGTACTTGAGGCGTGGACCGTAGCAGTATTTCCCCCCGTGCTCCGGGGTGGGGTTGTTGCATTCTCTCTTGGCCAGCTGCACCCCGCCCCCACAGCTTCTGGAGCAGTCACCGAACGCACCCCACTTCCCCCAGCGCCCGTCCACCTGAGACAACAGACGCCATCAGCCTCACCAAACACGAGGGCCGTCACGCGCACGCCCACCCGCCTCACCTTGACGTGCACGGTGGCGTTCCTGTCGACGCAGGCGCTCCGGTAGCAAACCCTTTCGGGGCCGCAGCCTGTGCCGTCCGCCCAGGGGAAGTGGCGGGTCTGACACACGAGCTGCCCGCGGGCCTTCCCGGTGCACCACAGCTTGGAGCAGGACTGCATGTAGGGGCAGGGCTTGGAGCCCGGGCCGAAGGCGAGCTCGCACTGGCGGTGCAGGCTGTAGGAGGAGCCAGGGAGGGTTTCGTGGAGAGCCAGCTGCTTCTGAGGCTGGTCCAGCAGACAGTCTCCTGCAGGGACCAAGCACAGCTGAACACAGCTGCTCAGGGAAGCTCTCACACTTCTTCAGTTACTCCTAACGGGACAAACATCTTCTGAACAGAACAGCCTGCGTGTTCTAATCAGACCCAAACAGCTTACGGACCGTGACCTCTGTCCAGAAACTCTGTGATGATGGCAGCACTGCACACGGACCAGGGCCGGTTCCTGTTGATCTGGATCAGAGTGGGTGACATCATGTGGTCGTCCTTCAGTTTCCCAAAGACCTCCTCACACGCCTTCACGTTGTCGTGGGGCATGTTGAAGATGTGACCTGAAAACACAGGAGATAACCTTTTAACTTCACAGATCTTCTGTTAGGGAGGTCCTGTCCTTCATGGTGTTTCTTCTTTGACTGTATATGAGTGTGTGTGGCTGTGGATTCATGAGTGTTGGTCAGACACTTAACTGCATTCTTGTCTGTCGAGCACGCTACACTCTGTCTTCATTTAAGTTATCTGTTCAGAAAGGAACCCTTTGAAAACGAGATGTACATCTCAAGGGGCCGATCCTCCCACTGTTTAGTAAATGTTAAATAAATAACGTCGGTTCACAACTTTAGTTCAGTGGATTTCAGAGCAACTTTGGAAAAAAGAAAATTCCATAAAACAACAATCAAACTGCCCGATCAGGCTGTGGATCGTTCCCTGGTCTCTGACATTCACCTTTTCTTCAAGCTGGTTCCAGCTCAGTGATCTAGTGGTAGAGTGTCCGGCCTGAGACTGGAAGGTCGTGAGTTCAAATCCAGGCCAACACTCAGCATGAAGGGGTTGGATTGGGGGGTCAAGCGCAGCTGTGTCTGCAGCTCACCACTCCCCCAGGTCAGATGCAGAACAGATGTCCCACGCTGCAGCGTCGGACAGCTGATGACTGTGAGTTCAGAGGCTGTTTTTTGCTGCAGCTCTTTGCCTTTCAATCACCTGAGCACCAGATCTGGTTTTAGTAAGTCTAGACCTGAGCTAAGAACCGCTTCATGTTGACTTGAACAGTTATGGTTCACTACACTTGAAAATACAGAATAGACAGACAGATATTCTTCATCTAAGAGGTAAAAACACAAAATATCAACTCAGATTTTTGATTAGTTTACAGCCAAAAACTCCAATGAAAACAGTGTTTTTGTGATTTTAACATGTTCTTGGAGTGTTTTCCTCATACATAAAAATGTAAGATTAAAACTGTTTCTCAATATGTTCTTCTCAAATTGTGATGAATCAGGAGCAGAACGTTTGAAAGGCTCAGGTTTATGATTCAGTAATTCCCACGGACCGCTCCATTCTGATCCTCCCACTTCCAGACAAATAGATCCGTGAACGTCTTTGTGCTGTACGGCCGGATGGCTCCGATATTTGGCTGCACTAACGGTAAGTTGGGGTTGTGAGGGTCTGTCAGCTAGCAGGAGAGAGAGTGTAAACAAAGGCATGATGGGATATCACCAGCAGGTTATTTCTGCGCCACAACATAGAGGTGAATTTGAGTTCCTGCTGCTCTTCCACTCTTTAAGGCTTTTAATTTTGGCTTAATTTTAACTAAAAGACAACAGAAAAAAATGAAGTTGGAGTTGGACTTTAAAGGCCTTGAGATAAGTCAAAAGTTAAATAACTTTGCAGGAAAGATGTAATTCAATTCAATTCAATTTTATTTATATAGCCCAAAATCACAAAGAATTTTGCCTCATTGGGCTGTAACAAATATCTTGAGTTATCTGAATGTGAAATCTAGGGCCGAGAATCAATTAAAAACATTAACTGATTAAATCTGGAAAAAATCAATCGCGATTTATCACAATTTTTTTTTTGTTAAAAAATTTCTCAGCCACTTATCTGCAAAATGATCATAATTTGAAATCACACCCAAAATTGTACATTTAAAACATTTGGAAGCTAATGTCTAAAACTGTGAAAGATTACCTGTTGCTTATTTGGTATCATCTTAATCAGCACAACCTCTATGTTAAACTACCTTTATTTTTTAATTTTTCTATGTTTTATTCACATTCTAGACATAAAACTGTGCACAAACAGAAAATTCTGTCTGGAAAAAAACGGTTTCATTTTGCTGTGGAAACCCCAAAAAATGTGTAAAGGGTAACCAAATAGGGAAGTTGGCGGCTTTGATTAGACTAGAAATTGTTTATTTCAAGCAATCAAAAGAAAAAAGTAAATCAATGTGCAACACAATCACTCATCAGAAGTTTACACCCATAATGACATGTCAAACACAGGTGTTACGGCTGTGGCCGTATTTGATTTTGTTCTGTGTATTTTGACAGAGTGGGACGTCTTTGTGTTTTGTGGATCTTTGTTTGTGTGTCTGTTCTGTCTTCATTTCTTTCAGGTGTGGTGCTGGAGGGAGTGGCTCCCATTGACCCAAACCAGGTGGAGCCACCTTTAAAAGCAGCATGAGGACCTCCAGCTCATGAGAAGGGAGCTGGGCTGCAACCTGTCTCCACTGCAGCTCAGTGCTCTTCTCCACCTGGTTTTGTTTGTGCGCACATTGTAGTTTGTTTGGTGTTCTGTTTTTGGTTCCACTCTGTTCTTTTTAGTTTGTGTGAGTTAGTTTAAGTGAAGTTGTAGGGGTGAACCGCCATTTTCTTTAGTGTGAATTTTCTCCTGTTTCTGTTAGTCCAGGGAGGTTAGTGTTTGTCATTCTTTTACTCTTTCTTTTGCAGGTAAGCTCCCTGGGTTGAGTTAGTTGTTATTTTGTTTGTTTTGGCCTTGGTTCACCCTGAAGCCTTTTGCTTCACTTTTGAGTTGATTGGTTTAGTGTGTAAAATAAACGTGTTATGTTTTTATGGAGACATTTGTGTTTTTATTTTCCTTTTATTTTACCTTTATGCTACGCCTCACACCCCTAGACCTGATGGGGCGTGACACAGGATAACTAGACATTAAGAGATTCCCTCAAAGGGAGTGGGAGGAAGAGAATTTATATAAACCCATCCCGGCTCGACCTAACATTTCCTTAACATGTATTATCATTATCCAGTTCATAACTAAAGATCAGATATTTATATTTTCCAGGCTGACTCCACCCACAGTCAAAGCTGGAATTTGAATTTGAAAATCCAGTCAGAACTCTTATAAAACTGCAACAAAAAATATAAATAATTTTAACCTTACAGGAAGAGTAAAACAAAGTTTTCACAACAATACCAGTCAGCAACAGAAAGATTTCTACAACGTACTTCAGTCTTTGTGTTCAGTTCTGTGAGTTACTGGACCGTAAAGTCCAGTTTGTCTCGTTTTAATGGTGTTTCGTCACCGGATCACGGACTCACCAGAGTGTGAGATGTAAAAAAACTAGAAAAGAACAACTTGAGACAGACGACGGTAACTGTCTGTCTACCAGGAGATCACTTGAATTAGACGTAAACGTTTGTCGATTTTGTTTCAAACAAACTAAAGTTGTGTTCAAATCTTTGTCCTGAAAATGCTTCATCTGCTGCTGACACGTCTGCTGCCTAAATCCTGGCAGTACACATGCCACGAGGCAGAGGGCGCTGGTGAGCCCAGAGCATGGACGAGGCACTGCGCCTAAAGAATTAGAGATTTAGCTTAACAAGTGCAGGAGCAGCACACAGACTTCATTCAGAAGGAAAAGTAAGTCAATAACAACAATCTTAGTGATTTTTTTTTTTTATGTAAACAGAAGAAAAATGTTAAAATGAAATTTTAAATACACATTTTATCTGTTGTCAATCAAATGGTGAATAAGCTGCTCTGTAGGCTTCATTTGTCTGTACATCTGACTGATGACGTCAGTGCCTCATCAGCCGTGAAGCTCACGTCACTGGACAGCTGCTGAATTCAAGAGCGCATGACCAACAGTCTGAGACTAGAGAGACACGCCCTCAGACTGAAGCAGAAGACTCACAAATGACAAAAACCATCTGTGGGACTGTAGAAAGAGATGTGGAACAGTTGAAGCCAAAGCAAACACTTTTGAAGTGAAACCTCTTCACCAGTGTTGGGACTAACGCTGTTTAAGTATAACGGCGTTACTAACGGCGTTATAAATCAAGTAATTTAGTAATCTAACGAATTACTTTCATCCTCGCTGTAACGCCGTTATAGTTACTTCGTGTAAATCGCGGTGCGTTACTTCAAAGTTTGATGATCTTGCTGGAGCTGGGCGCTTCGCACCCGAAAGTTGCTTGTGTAATGCGGAGGGAGATCTCGAATGCGAGATCGTGATTGGTTAAAGTGTCAAGTGGGCGGATACTAGCTCGCGCGCATGAGCCAGTAACCACTGGACGCGGAAGCGCCGCGAAGCGGAGCGGAGTCCGCGCCGCTTCCGCTCCGCTCTTTAGTTCACACCAGACGTGCATTTTCCCGCGGCGGTCCTCAGGCGCTTCTGCTAGAGATTTTTTTGTTTTTTCCATCATGGTTGATAATTTCATAGCCTAAAGACATTAACCCATGTTTCTGCTACGAAAAACTGCTCCCTGCCTCTCTGCAGTTGCTTTACACCCAAAACCCCGCCCACCCGCTCTGTCGGCACACTGTATTGATTTGTGTGCGCTCGCGTGCGTCTCTGTTTTGTGTGTGTCTGTGCGCACGCGCTCGCAGGTGTGTGTGTGTGTAGGTAAATTAATAAACTAAAATTATTAACCCATATTTCTGCTAAAAGCAGCTGCTCTCTGCATCTCTTTTTCTCTCCCAAAAACCAGCAACCCCGCTCCAGAGTCGGCTCACTACTTTGATCTGTGTACGCGCTCGTGTCTGTCTGTGTTGTGTGTGTTTTATAAATATGACCCCCTGTTTCTGCTAAGATGAGCTGCTCTCTGCCCCTGTTGTAGTTTTTTAACTCCCGAAACTCCTCACCCCGCACCGGAGTCTATCCACGTTGATCTGTGTGTGCATGTCTGTCCAAAAACTTGTCTTTTCACCAAAGAGGAACAGGCTCTCAGACCAAAGATTTGAGAAGTTGCTACTTTTGCGCTACAATCAGTGGTTCAAAAATTAAAGCATTGAAACCATTCAACTGCTGCTTATGCTGGTGGCATTGTTAAAGTTCAGGTTAAGGTGCAATAAAAGAATGTTTAAATGATCAGACATAAAGTATTGTTACTGTGCTCCTAAATATTCTTGTTAGGATACTTGTGTTATGTTAATACTTGGAACCTTTACTTTTATTTTTATACAAAGTTTGGTTTTATCTAAGTTTATTATTGTTGATATTTATATTTTGCGTGTATTGTTGTTAAAATTTTATAAAGACAATGTTAAAGCTGTGGTGTGATATAAATAAAGACAGCAGAGATTTTGTTACTTGACAGTTATTTATAATTGTTTATTGTTTTGCACTTTCAGTTTTTAAGCCATTTTGTTTAATTATAGTTGTAGGTAAGATACTTGAAGTATGTTAATAGTTGAAACGTTTACCTTTTTTGTGTGAAGTTACATTTTTTATATACCACTTGTTGCAGTGTTTTGTGGGATAATTCTGACAAATAAATATTGAAAATTCTTTCCCTAAACCCTCTCTCATGTGTATCCTAAACTTAGACAATATGACTCCATTGGAAAACTATACCAGTATACTATTGTCGGTTATCATCTATTATTGAATGTAAATTATTTTTTTTATTTGTAACGCAGGAAAAAATACAAAATATTACCATATTTAAAGAGAAATTTAAAACGAGTTACTTTGCCAAGTAACTAATTACTTTGAAGATGCAGTAATTGAGTTACTAACTCAATTACTTTTTGGGAGAAGTAACTAGTAACTATAACTAATTACTTTTTTGAAGTGAGATGCCCAACACTGCTCTTCACCAAGAAGCATCTTCAACAAATTCAGAGTTCAGACCTGAACTCAGAGTCCACTGACTCAACATTCAAAAACTCAGAGTTTTGGGTTTCAGAACAGCTGAAAAGACTTGATTCAATCAACTCTGAGTTGTTGGAACCAGAATCAGGTGTTAGCGTCTCGACCACTTAAAGCCCTGATCAATGGAGCAAAGACAGCACGATTCACCATGGCAACGGGAACAAACACCTGAGTTTCATACTTCCGATGACAGAAATTGATAAGTTCCTCCAAGCATAAGAGACTACAAGAACATCAACACAGCGGTAAAACAGAGAGAAAATCTCTGCAGAGTTAAAGCATACGTCTACATTTGAATCATTTCAAATAATGGATAAATAAGAATGTCAGGTTATTTTGTCACTTGTAAAGTAAGGAATGGTTCTCGATCTGTTAATAATTTAACCAGTCATCTCCGTAATCTTATGAATGACCGTTTTCCTGAGGGGGAAAATAATATTAGAAGATCTTTTTCCCTCCTTTCATGTCAGGGTTGGGCACCGATTGGGTTTTGTTCGGATCCACTGCCAAAGCAGTTCTTTGGTTTCGGTTCCTAATCGGTGCCAATTTTGGTGCTGCAGTAATAAAACATCACAACTTCAACCTCCCAAATCAACACATTTCCATTTTGGATGAAATCTGATCTCTCCAAGGTCCCCTGGCCCGCCCCTCTTCCTGCGCGACCTCACTTCCTGTCAAACGTGACCTTGAGCATGAGGCCCGCTGTGTGTGGGGGTTAAGGTGCTCACACACCGGCTGCCCCCTCCAGTGATACGTCCATGCAAACGTGGGTCTGAAATTCTACGTGTGTTTGCAGAGACCCCTTAGAAAGCAGCGCCTGCACCGATGCAGCCGGCGCACCGATGCAGCCGGCGCACCGATGCAGCCGGCGCACCAGCACCCCACACCTCCAATGAATGGAAGACACATAGAGTTCATTTATTCTGAGGAGTTTCTACAGAAATCTACAAAAAAAAGAAATCCTTCACAGATTTTCTCAGCACTGGGTTTTTCTCTCTCTGGGGGGGTGTCTGGATTTCAGCCGCTTCCCTGTGGGTGGAGACCGCAGGAAACTGTCAGTCTTTTTTTCACTTTCAACTTTTTGATTGGTCCTTCGCGTTAGCACCGCCCAACACATCACAGCGGGGCCAAAAGTTTTGAAGCTGAAATTTTGAGTTTTGAAACATAAAACTTTGAACATTTGAAGCTGAAAATAAGTTTATTTTAGAATAACAAAAAGTTTAGGACATTTTACATTTTCTCTGGCCAAACACCAATATTTTTTTGAATTTGTTTTATTTGGGTTTCAAATATTCTTTTCCACATGTGACTCCGGAGCTGCAGGTTGCAGACCGCTGGACTACAAGAACATCTCTGTTCTCATCGTCGTCTTTCTTGTTGTCCAACCGTTTCCTCTAAATCAGGGGTGTCAAACTCGATTGCACAAGGGGCCAGAATCCAAAACACACCTTAGGTCGCGGGCCGAACAGTATAAACATTTATTGAATATTAAAACTAAATTTTTAAAACTTTAAAATCGTAACTTTTAAATATAATTATGAACTAGATATATAGCATTGCCTGCGGTAATGTTAGTGTGAATGCGTAAGCTGAATTTGGCAGCTGAAAATGTTAGTGCTGATAGCTGAAGATGCTAAAATTGGTAGCTACAAACACTAAAGCTGATAGCCTGCTAAAATATTGGCTAAATGCCAAATTTGCCTAAAAAACAAAAAAAAAACAACAAAAAAACAGTTTAGCCAAAACAGCTAACGTGTAAATATTAGCCTAACTCCAAAACAGCCTAAAAAAACATTTCAAAAAGCTCTAATTACTCAGAACATATAGAAAATATTAGCTAAACATCAAAATGGAAAAAAAACTTAAACAAAAAAGCCTAAATTAGCCAGAACAGCTAGCATGTAGCTGAATTTTTAGCTAAACACCAAAACAGCCAAAAAATCTTAGTAAATGCCAAAATAGTCCAAAAAGGTGGCGGAATGTTAATTTTTAAAACTTTAAAACGTAACTTTTTAACATAACCATAAATAATAAAAAAAAACATGAATATTATTCCAGAATAAATCAACTTAAACCTTAAATAACTTTCAATATTTTCCTCTCCATAAAAATATCTTTTGTCAAAACTATACAAGTTAGAAATAAGCGCAAGATAACATCGGGCCATTAATAACAATAAAATAAAATGATCTGGAGGGCCGGATATAATCACCTGGAGGGCCAGATCCGGCCCTCGGGCCTTGACTTTGACACGTGCTCTAAATCTACCACACTGCATCCTGCCCTGATCCCTTATAAGAGGCTGAATCAGGAACTGACTGAAGAAAATCAGCACACAGCTGGAGGATCATGTGGAGACAATAGGGTCGGGCGCTCCTGCCTTCAACTACACTCAATATTTCTTGATGAAAGTCTCCTTTTTCCCCTCTCTATCCATCACATTCTGACCTGAAGAAGACAGACCCGTAATGATGCTGAAAATAGTGGTTTTAGCCACTCAGAGCCCAACACTATTCCAGTCAGCTGGTCATACCAACGAGTGAAAGAGTTCATTCAGGAATGAGATGTAACCATTAGGGTTGGTTCCAAGTAGGAACTGTTATGATTTAACGGTTCTACTGAAACCAAAAGAATCTACAGCAAACGGTTCTGCATGTCAGTGTGTCGTTTCATTGAAGGTCTGTTGCTCTTTGGATGTGTCAGTCACTTCTACTGTTCAGTTCTCTGAAGTTCTAATCAATCCTTCTGTCATTCCTGTGATAGTGGGCGGGCTCATGTAAAAGCGTTAACAGGCGAGCTTGAGAGCCCGCGTCGCGCAGCGCTCCAATGTCTAGCTGCACACAGAAGTTTGGCCGTTCGCTGCGTCACATCAGCCAATCAGGAACTCAGATTTGGGCAAGAGAGTAGAATATTAATCCAATGCGAGCGTTTTGTCCTGTCACAGCGCGGCGGTTCTCTGGGTGCATCCTCCTGGACTTCAGCGAAGCTTGGCCACTCCCCATGCCGGGAGAGAGAGAGAGACACCCACTGTGGGGGGCGGGGGACGGGGGGCGTGGGCAGCCTGCTCAGCTCTGGAGACAATAATAAAAAAGGCCCTCTTTTTTCTCCCTCTCAGGTTAATGCGGGACAGTCTTCAAATTCAGTCGCAGAGACACAGAAACAGCAGAAGCGTCCGTCATCCAGACCCCCCAATGAGATCAAAGCCCCGATATCCCCTCAGATTAGCTCTGGATCACATGTTTAACAGGCGGGGAGCAGCGAATTCACCTCGTGGTGAAAGCGTGGCGGCCATTGGTTCGGTTGTGGAGATCTGATTTAACAGGAACAGTCAGCAGTAAAGAAACAACACTCAAAACGTCCGTTTTTGATGTTTTTAATTTGAATTTTTGGGAATGAAAATGTGTTGATCTGTGAAGATACACACAACATTTTTATCACTAAAGCACTGAAATTGGCCCTGATTAGGAACTGAAACAGAAATCAAAGAACTGAACTGAATAAAACCCAATCAGTGCCAAACCCTAGAAGCAAATAATCAACTTAATCGATGAAATGATTTACATCCATACGATTGAACCAGATCAATCTGTCTGAAGGCAAGTTGTTCTTCAAATCCACCTAAACTAGTATAAAACCATTTCAAAAGGAAAGAAATCCATTAGATAAATCCTGGAAAAAACATTTGATTGAGTCATGGTAGTTTTATTTGACTATAATATAAAGTGACTAAGTAAGATGAGTGATGCAGCAGAAACTAATCAACCATCGTTCCAGTCCAAAGTGTGGGAACACTTTGAATTTACAGTCATGTGACCATAGAGTGTGTTAGAATGTTCTAATGATGATCATTCTGAAATGTGAATGGATAACAGTCATTCTTGTTTACTTGTTTGTTTGTACATTTATTGATTATCTTGAAGAAAAACATGTAAACTGTATAACTTGAGTCACACTGATGGAAGTTTGGGATCCAGATGTCCTGATCCATCTTAGGTCAGTGAATCGGATCGTTCAAAACGAGTCAATATGGACTATGAATACTGTCAGCAACCGTATGTTTATGACTGAAAGTAGAAATGCCTCCGTCAGCTTCAGCATGTTTCACTGTGGGAGTGTCTCTGCAACAAGCTTACCCAGCTCATGGGCTGTGGTGAAAGCAGACGGTAAACCGTCATCCTCGATGACCGAGCAGCTCCTCTTGGGGTCGCACATGGTTCCAACATCAGCCATCCCCAGAGTGTCGCAGGTTGAAGCTCCGCAGAGATCCTGAAAGCACAGACAGCGTATGGAGGGATTTTTGAGCCACCATAGTGCAAGAAAAAGTCACAGGTTTGGGATCAACGTTTTCTAACTTGCAAACCAAATTCAAACTGTAAAGAGTAAAATAAATCAGAATTTTCAAATAAAAATATTTAATATTTGCTTTAGAAAAAATGTTTGCCTTCAAAAAGTATTTTTGCAGTTTCAAAATTTTCCTTTTTTTTGCTTTAAAAAATAAAAAACATTTTTAGACGCGTAGTGCCTCATCTCTCCTTTGCCCTATCTTTGATTTTGCGTTGAAACGTTTTTGTTTCATGAAAGCACAACGCATCTCAAAATGTTTGTGCTGCAAACGCAAAAACTGCTTTTGAAAGTTTAAAAAAAAAGTTTTTTAAGGAAAATGTTAATTCTTTTTGTTTACAAATTATAATTTCTTATTCTTTTTTTTTTCTATTTTGATCTCAGAAGTGTGACTTTTTCCTGCGATACGGTGACACATAAATAGAACGACACGTTCCTGACGAAGAGGCGGGTTCAAAAACCCCAAAGCTCAGCTGGATCTCTCTGTTCTCAGTCTGCCTGAAGCGTTTGCATACGTCCTTTGATTCAGTTTAGTCGACTCTCAGGATTTGGTTTTATTTCTTGGCCCAAACCTTCAGACTGAGAAAGAGAGAGACTGTAAATCTCCCCAGAGGATTTTAGGTTCTGAATTCTTTACCCAAATATTCCCAAGTTTGACACTTTTAATGTCAAATGATTAACAATCCTCTAATTGTGTGAATGATTGGTGAGCTTCCACATGTAAAAACTCAATCACACTTTCAGAGATTTCAACAATCTTGGTATGAAAACGTTCAGCTCTTCAGTACATTTCAGCTCGTATCTGTAAAGCAACATATGCATCATCAGAAATGAATGAGAGAGTCTTTCAATTTCTACATTTTGAGTAGATTAGCAGCAAATGGGCTGGGTTTTTGTCTTTCTTAATCTTCAAAAACTATGGAGTTTTGCTAATATTTTAGCAACACTAAATATTTTTGCTAAATTGACATGTAATAGGGATTGTTAACTATTTTACTTCACATTATTTAGAAAATGAGGTGAACTTTAGAGCTTTTTGATAGATCTTTAACATGACTTTTACATTTTCAGCAAATCCCTTCAGCAAATAAAGTCAATCGTGTCATCATTTTCAGCAAAAGCTTTAGAATCTTCAACGACTCTTTCAACAAAACACATTCATACTAGCATTATCGCATTAGCATTATCGCATTAGCATTATCTAATATTTGTTGTTTAATTTCTCTCAGTGTTAGACAGAGGAGGGAAAAGTATTGATCCAGATCTCACAGAGTGATGTACTTTTTAGACACATTTATGTGAAAAAATAGATTAATTACTATTAAGAGCTAAAAATGAATGATTATGTATTTATTATTTAAAATGAAAACCCTGAACTTACAGTGGGAAGTGTTTTTTTTTTTTTTATCAAAATCTGACATTGATGTGGAATCCTCAACAAACTGTTGGGGAAGAAAAAAATGTTTAGTTATAATGAAACTAATTTCAAATACCTTCTCAACGGCACCTTCACTAAACAGTGAGCTCACTGTGAGCTCACACGTGCAAAAACAAAAAACCAACATCTTGCTTGAATGAGAGCCGTCAGTCTGACTGCAATAAAAGCTATGTCGGGTAAAGATATGAATGAGAACATGGATAGTTAATACTGACTGTGAATGAGCACTGGACAGACTAACTCCTCCCACTTGGTGTTTCAAACAGGAAGTGCTGAAGTCAAAATCCCATAGACTTCTATAGAGAAGTAAACAGCTGATACTCCGTCATTGTTTTGGTCAGAATAACATTCTTGCTGTGATAACTTTATTTTTCAACACATTCTTGATCATCATATTTGTTTTTTCCTATTTTCTCTTTATACAAACACTGACAGATCCGATGCTTCAGTGAAAGTAAATGATTTAAAGTTACATGTTAGCCCACTTTAGGGGTGTGGCCTTCCAACAAGCTCACTCCTGATTGGTTAGAGTGGTTGCCATAGAAATATAGACTCAGACTGCTTCCTGACATCGTCTGGTTCCAACATGGAACGATAAAGATATGACGATTGGTTTGACTTCATTTGACTTTGACTTCAACAAACTGAATTTGTTTCTGCAGGTTCTGGTTGGATGAAACCAGAAGGAACAACAGAAACGAGAGGCTCCCAAAGCCGAACCCCCTGCTCTCTGGCTGAAAGGGTCTGGCCATGAAAGTTCTGAGCAGCATCTGAGAGACGGGACAGGCCTGAAGAAGTATCGGCACTGACACGCCTGCATGCCCTCCCTCACAACCATCAGCTGAGCGCAGAGAGATCAAAAGAGAGACTCCTGACTCCAGCATTCAGAGGAGGAGCAGGAGCAACGTTTGACTGCTGCACACATCCACTTTCTGCTGTTTCTACTCCAGAGATACAGGTATCAGATAATCTAGATCACACGTGTCGAGGCCCGGGGGCCAGATCCGGCCCTCTGGGTAAATCTATCCAGCCCTCCATACCATTTTATTTTATTATTATTAATCTTGATCTTACTTTTAACTTGTATAATTTTGACAAAATATATTTTTATGGAGAGTAAAATATTGAAAGTTATTTAAGGTTCAAGTTGATTTATTCTGGAATAATATTTCTGTCTTTTTATTATTTTTTATTAATCATAATTATTTATAATTATTATTATTAAAAGTTACAGTTTTAAAGTTTTAAAAATAGGCATTCTGCTAGCTTTTTGGACTATCTTGGCATTTATTTTGGTATTTACTTTTTAGGCTATTTTGGAGTTTATCTAATATTCCTGTCATGGATCCACCTGCAGCTTCCCCCTCCAACCACCAGAGGGAGCGCTCACCTGAGTTTTGACCTCACCTCCTGCCTTCACCTGGACTCATCATCTTCAGCTGTTTCCCATCATTTCATCACTGGCTCAGTCTATAGTCCGTCACTCAGTGTGAAGTATTGTTTGTGCCGCTCTGCCTGCATTACTGAGCGTTTCTTCCTGATCTGTTACTTCTGACCCTGCTTATTCTGGTTGCCTGCCGCCTGCCCTGAACCTCGCCTGGACTCTGACTTCTCCACTCTCTCTCCTCGGATGATCCCATGCTCGTGTTTGACCTCTGCCTGTCTGACCTTGCTTTAGTTTTGTGGACTTTTCGCTCTGGTTAGTTGTGAACTCATAAACCTGCTGCACGTGGAGCCAGCCGTCTGCCCGTTTGGGACAGAATACTTCACCAACCACGGATCCAGCAGCAGGAGTTCCCACCCCGACAAAGCCTTACTGCTCGAGCACGATCACCAGCTTCAACATCTGACCGCTGCAACAAAAGCCACCATGACAGCATCAGCTACATGCTAGCTGTTTCGGCTAACCTAGTTTTTTTTTTGTTTGGAATCTGGTTGTGCGCTCCGTCTGCTGGTCTCTCCAAACAAACCTGCTGACCTGGAGCTGCGCTGCAGCCAGCTGCGCGCTCCGCAGACGGGTGTCCCGCACCCCGCCTGCTCTTCTCAGTGCGTCATGAGAGTTTTCCGGAGCCGCAGCTGCTCTCCGGGTGTCCCGCAGACACACGCACGCCTGGGAGTTCATACAGACTGCTGACGGAAAATATGAGCTGCTGTTTATAAAAATATACACATTTATTATTTTTAAGGAATGAATCCTAGAAGAAGAGATTTGTAGGAGGAGTGCAGCTACAGTCACACAAAATGTTTCTTCTTTGAAATGTAGACAAAGTTGACAAACTAATGCAGCCAATCACAGCTCTTTCACACCTCCATTCACTGGAACTAGAACTTCTTTTGACAATCATTTGAGAAACCTAAATGTGCTGTCAATTTTTGTTTCTTAATCTTTGAAATTTTATTCTTCATAAGTAAACATTAGAATCTACAGAATGGTCAAATCTTTTTTGATAACGTCAACTATAATCATGTAAAGGATTGTGTTCATCTTTATGTACTTTAAAGTGTTTGTTTTCTGCAGAAACATGAGCTGAAGATGTGCATGAGAAGAAACTGCAGCAGCTGCACACTGGTAAACATCGGGGGGGGGGGGGGGGGGTCCTCTGTCATTACAACCAATGCACAACTGCAGGTCTGAGCTCCAGTGAAACATTCAAAGCAGAACCATTGTTTATGGAGACCTTCAACGCTTGAACAAGAGCCACTGTTCTCCTTCAGAATCTATTGGAATGATGGTGTTAACGGTTGAAAAGTTACAGTAAATCAAAGAACAGAAACACTGGAGCTCCGGTGTTAAAGCGCTGAGACCCACACCAACAGAAATTGAGTTTTGGACATCTTCTTGTAGCTTCTTTTCTCATGATGGTGGACGTATGCAAAGAAAGTTAAAATGCATTTCTGAGAACTTCTTTATTCAAATGTTTTGAGTCAGGAGCAGACGAGAAAATGCAGTTTCAGAAAGAGCTCATTAGTGATGTAGAAAATACACTGGGCACGAGCTCCTTGCTCCACTCCATTCTGATGCATCCCCTCCTCCCTTCCACGTCATTTATCCCTCTAAACGGAGAGTTATGAATAACTTAACATAACACGGTCTAAGAGTAACGCGCCGCCGTGCTTCCCAAGTTCTAAATCCAACTAAAGTCCCATAAAGACACAGCAGCTCCCAAAATGCATCTTAACCAATAAGAGGCCAGAACGGCCGCATGACCAAAGTATGACTGGCGCATGCATGAAATATAATAAATAACCTAATTCCAGTCAAATAACTCCAACGTATAGTGTCTCATAGTTCAGACGTCACTTTCGTTCGATGACGTCACCAATACTTGTCAGTTTGCTAGCTTTAGCGCGGAGCTTCCAGGGCTTGAATACACATAACAACAGCAGTTTTATAACTTTAAAAAGGTCAAGTTACGACATAAAGTCATGACTTACATTTAAATGTAAACTTCTGTGCTTCAGAGCGCACCAAAGGGAAGAAAACCGCTTCTCAGCGAGACACGGTTTAGCCTCGCAGGGGAGGACTTTATATTCCTCTGTTTGGAGGGAAGGATTTAAAAAAGACATTTCCTGGACATACTTGGACTTAAACTTCCTCTTCAAATGGAGAAGGAAAGAATTCAGATTGGTCCAAATAGATCCATGAACGTCTTAGTTTTCCTCCTCATCTGTCTCCTTACATCTCAATAGCTCCAATATTGCTCGCCATTTTTGTTTCACTGTTAAAGGCTTTCCTCTACTGGCTGCCTGTGTATTTTAGGGTTCAGTTTAAAGGCCCATACCTTGACAATTCTACTTCTTGAGGTTTTAAATGCATTTTACTGTTCATTCCCAAAGTGGCATTTTGATCCATTCATGCATTTCTGAGTAATCCTCTAAAAACCTGCAGTCTGCAGCAGCCCCTCCCACACCCACGAAAACGAGTGGTTGGAAACGTGCTAATGTGAAATCGATGCCTACAGCTCCCTCTAGGAGGAGTCTGCTCTGATAGTTCCATAACTCTAGGAGTTGTTACATCTACGGCAAATAAAGAACCTTGAACCGTCCCTAGTCTAACATAACACTCAATTTCTCTAAAAGTGGTGATCAGCAAAAAAAACTTCCATTTTAGATCCAGAATACAGATGAGTCCTGTTGTCAATAAACTCCAGCTTTTTAAAGCTAAGATTAAAATCATTTTTAGCGCCAAGCTGTCAATGTTCCATGAGATTCTGCTTTGTTTTTACTGTTTTGGTTTTAGTTGTTTTATGCTTAGTGTCAGAAGGTTGCCCTCTGTCTCCCCCTCTGGCCCTCTCCGCGCACTGTCTCCTGAGTATTAGCAACTTCCTGTTCTCTTCTCACTGCATTTCCCATCAGCCCCTGCAGCTCCTCCCAGAAGCCCTTCAGCTGCTTCTCATCTGCAATCAGACTCAACAGCTTAAAACCAGAGCACCAAGCCAAACTCGGTGCGAAGTATTATCCTCCCTGCTATCCGGTATCTTTGAATCCTGCCCTTACTGTTGCTGACTTACTTTTGAACTCCTCACTCTCCTGTCAGCCGCCTGCCTCGACTCCTGCCTGCCCTTGACCTCCGCCTGCCTCTCCTCTGACAAAGCCAAGCCGTGCCTGACCTCTGCCTGTCTGACCTGCTTTCGCCCCTCAACTCTTTATTAAAGCGCTGCATATGGATCCAACTGCCTCTGACTCCATGTTACAGAATACTTCGCCAGACGTGGATCCAGCAGCTGGAGTTCCTAGCCCTTCTGACCCAGCAACCTTCGCCGCTATGCTGCTCGAGCATGGACACCAACTCCAGCGGCTAACTGCAGCCACCGAGGCCGTAATGACTCATCTGCAAGCCGGCCAGAATGCCAGTGTCACTCCACCAGGGCTGGTCCCAAACGTCGCAGCTCCATGTCCTCCTGCAGACATGGCACCTCCGAATCAAGCTAACGGTGCTATGGGTGGTCCCAGGCTTTCACTCCCAGACAAATTCAACGGGAGGCCCGAACTGTGTCGTGGATTCCTGATGCAATGTGACTTATATCTGCGGCAGCAGCCCCACCTCTACTCCACTGAAGAAGCTAAAGTGTCCTTCCTGTGCTCACCTCTCACTGGGGAGGCCCTTGAGTGGATGTCAGCCATGTGGGCAGGCGGAGTGATCCCGTTTGTCTCTTATGCCGCATTCACCCAGCAACTTCGTGAGGTCTTCCACCATTCTGCTGATGGTAAAGACCCTGGTGACCACCTTATGGAACTAGCCCAGGGAAGAGACACTGTCGCATCATATTCTTTAAAGCAGGGGTCTCAAACTCGCGGCCCGCGGGCAATCTGCGGCCCGCGGGATGATAATTTGCGGCCCCCGTCTTCATATGAAAGATTACTGTTAGTGCGGCCCGCAAGACTGATATGAATGACAGTTGTTGTGCGCGGAGCTGAACGAACCAATCACAGTAAGGTATATGGCTCTGGAGGGCGGGACATCGGCGGGCTGTCCAGACCCTCCTCACTCTTTAATTCATTCCTCCAATCAGCTGGTCGGAGGAGGAGCCATGAAGCTGTGAAGTGCTTTCTCACTGAACGGGATTCGCGGGCCCCGCTCCTCTTTCACCACGTGACAACACGTGATACACAGCCTGCCGCTTGTCAAAAAGCGTGTTCCTGACGCCGCGCGACAATACCGCGCACACATCAAATATTCCGCGCGGACAAATCAGACCCTCGCGAGGGCTTTTTCTTCCTCCACGATCAGAAAAAGTCCTCGCGAGAGAGACTGACTACTTCCGCGTGCGTGAGTGATGCCCGCGGAGCGGCAATCTTCAAAGGTGCTTCCACACCGGCCGCATGTCTGCGCGGGTTTATGAACGCACGCTCAGCTGGTGGTATCTACACTGGAGCAGCGCGGTCACGCACGCAGCAGCAGAGAGGAGATTCTTCTTCTATGGTGTTTTTACCGTTCATTAGCGCTGCTGCGACTGTGCGTGAAATATTGAACCGGGTTGAAGACTCAGCGCGCTCAGTGCGTGCACGATTTGTGCGTAGAGCTTGAGACCAGATTTAAAAAACGTACGTAGCAACGCGCGCTCCAACCTTTGAGGGAGCGCGCTGCTCTCAGCTCAGAAATGAAGGAGGTTCTGTAAATACAGACGTTTGAAACTGAATAAAAAGAGTTTTCTCTTGTCTAGTGTTTGTCAGGTATTTTCTCTTAGACCCCCCCCCCTCCCCTTTCAGCTGCAGACATCATCATTATCAGTTAGTTTGCTCAAGTTAAAAGTGTATCTCCTCAAAATATCATACTTTTATTATCATTAAAGAATATTAATAATAAAAAAAACTTTTAAATAATCAGTTTTATTAATTGTTTTTTTTTTTTTTTTTTTTTAGAATACTTCCAAAACTTCCAGACAAAGTAAAAACAATCTTTCCTTGTTTCTCTCCACAGCAGTGATGGAATTCTGTCTTTTCTCAGAGATTCAGGTCTTTTGCATTGGTTCTCTGTAAATTGATTTTTAGGTTGTTTTTGCTATATTTAATTCACTATGTAGGATTATGCACAATATCCATCACTAATGTAAACATGTTTTTATTCGCATTCCCTCCAGGGGGGCGCGCCCCACCATTTGAGAAACACTGCTCTGCTCAGTCAGTCAATATGTGGTTTCTACAGTCATCTGTATCTGCTGTGTGGTCATTGTTATTATTTTAATTATTAATGATTGATTTTCTGATTCATTTTTTAAAATTAATTAATTCATTCATTATTTTGTGTTAAAAATAAAGATATTTGAGAACATTGGAATGTTTTATCAGCGATTTTCTTGTGAAAATCCTGATGCGGCCCGGCCTCACCCAGACTCTGCCTCCAGCGGCCCCCGACTGAATTGAGTTTGAGACCCCTGCTTTAAAGTTTCGAACTCTGGCGGCCCAGACGGATTGTACTCCGGACACTCTGAAGAGGCTTTTTCGGCGTGGACTCTCAGGTGACATGCAGAGGGAGCTGGCCTGTCGTGATGAAGGTCTGGGCCTGGAGGCTTTCATCCAGCTAGCCATTCGAGTGGACAATCTGATGCCGTCTCGGCGCCCACGTCTCTCTGCTCCTCGTTCCTTTTCACCTCACCTGTCACCACTCCGGTCCTCCCAAACATCTGATCCTGAGCCCATGCACCTGGGTTCGACACAACTGACCCCTGCTGAACGTGAGAGGCGGCGGCGTGGGAACTTATGTCTTTATTGTGGTCAACCGGGACACCTCCGAGCCACCTGTCCCACCCGACCTCCACGTCGCTTCTTGGTAAGCGATCCACCAATGACTTTTGAAGTTCCTGTGATCCTGTATGTACATAATAACCCTGTACAAACACGGGCTATGTTAGATTCTGGTGCTGCTGGCAATTTTGTTGATCTAACCTTTGCACGCACTCACAAACTGCCTCTTCTGACCTGTAATGCACAAGTAGCAGTCTCAGCCCTTGATGGCCGACCTCTGGGTTCTGGACAGATCCAATTCATAACGCAGGATGTCAGACTCATCACGTGTCCTGACCACCATGAAACTATCAGGTTTTTTACCATTGACTCTCCTCGCTGCCCAGTCATATTGGGTCTTCCCTGGCTAGAGAGGCATAATCCTGCTATTAACTGGTCAGCTCGGTGTCTCTCTTTCCCCTCCACTTTCTGTGTCTACCAGTGTCTCCAGACCGATAGGAGAGGGGGTTGTGGTTCAGGCACCCCATCGCAGACGTGCGTGGCCTCCACATCTCTGGAGGAGGCAGCCCCAGTGGATGAAGTTGGAATCGTGCTGGCACAATACCAGGACCTGCGAGAGGCCTTCAGCACGCAGAAAGCCACCCAGCTACAACCACAGAGATCGTATGACTGCGCCATCGACCTCCTGCCTGGTGCCACTCCCACCAGAGGTAGAGTTTTTCCCTTGTCAAAACCAGAAACGGAGGCAATGCGGGCATACATCAAGGAGGAACTGGCCAAGGGGTTTATCCGACCCTCCATGTCTCCGGTGTCAGCTGGTTTCTTCTTCGTAAAGAAGAAAGATGGTGGTCTCAGGCCCTGCATAGACTTCCGCAGCCTTAATGAGGTCACTGTGAAATACAGATACCCCCTGCCACTAGTTCCTGCAGCTCTGGAACAATTACGCACCGCACGTTTTTTTACCAAGTTGGACCTGCGCAACGCGTATAACCTCATCCGGATCCGTGAAGGAGATGAATGGAAGACCGCCTTTTCCATAACCACAGGACACTACGAATACCTCGTCATGCCCTTCGGCCTCTGTAATGCTCCTTCTGTCTTCCAGGCCTATGTCAACGACGTCTTCCGGGACCTGCTCCACGGGTTTGTCATCGTTTATATGGACGACATCCTGATTTACTCGGACACCTTTGAAGAACATGTGGTCCATGTTCGCCAGGTTCTCCAACGCCTCATTGACCATCGTTTGTATGCTAAACTGGAGAAATGTGAGTTCCACCAGACTTGTGTCTCCTTCTTGGGCTACATCATCAGCGCACAGGGGGTGGCCATGGATCAGAGAAAAGTGGAAGCCGTGCTTCACTGGCCACAACCTACAACCGTTCGAGAGCTCCAACGGTTTATGGGTTTTGCCAATTTCTACAGGAGGTTCATTCGAGGCTTTAGCACTGTTGCAGCACCACTCACGTCACTACTCAAGGGTAGTCCACGACAGTTGCATTGGACGTCCGAAGCCACCCAAGCCTTTGACGGACTCAAGGTACGCTTCTCCCAGGCACCCATTCTCCATCACCCAGATCCCATGTCTCAGTTCATTGTGGAGGTAGATGCCTCCAGCACCGGTATTGGGGCCGTGCTGTCTCAGCGCCACGGCCAACCTGCCAAGACACATCCCTGTGCCTTCTACTCCCGGAAGTTTAACGCTGCTGAACGCAACTATGCTGTGGGAGACCGGGAGCTGTTGGCCATGAGGGCGGCTTTCGGTGAGTGGAGACATTGGTTGGAGGGATCTGCAGTGCCATTCATTGTGTTAACTGATCACCGTAATCTAGAGTATATCCGCACTGCCAAGCGGCTTAATCCTCGCCAGGCCCGCTGGTCTCTGTTCTTCTCCCGGTTCCAATTCCAGATCACCTACCGTCCGGGGTCAAAGAATGGCAAGGCGGATGCTCTCTCCCGGCTCCATGAGCCTTTCCCGGAGACTCAAAAAGTTCCAGAGACCATCATATCACCCACTCTCGTCCTGGCTCCAGTCCAATGGGACATCATGACAGAACTCACCAAGCTAAACGCACAGCATCCACCTCCTCCGTCATGTCCTGCGGACCGAACGTACGTCCCTCCGTCCCATCGTCCTCAAGTACTCAACATAGTCCACAACACACCTGCAGCAGGTCACCCAGGTATCACCACCACACAAACTCTTGTGACAAACCTGTTCTGGTGGCCTACCTTGCAGGCGGACGTGGCCCAGTTCGTCACCCAGTGCTCCACCTGCCAAAGGACCAAGGTGCCACGTCAACGCCCGGCAGGCCTCCTACAGCCACTGCCTATACCCCGTCGACCCTGGTCTCATATAGCAGTGGATTTTGTAACAGACTTGCCTCGATCACAGAACCACACTACCATTTTAACTGTGATTGATCGGTTCTCCAAGGCCTGTCGGTTGATTCCTCTACCCAAACTCCCATCAGCCATGGAGACAGCGGAGTGCCTCCTACATCATGTGTTCCGATACTATGGCCTGCCTGAGGACATTGTGTCAGACCGGGGTCCCCAGTTCACCTCCCGTGTATGGCGGGCCATGTGTGATGGACTGGGAATCAATATTAGTCTTACATCAGGCTACCACCCGCAGTCCAACGGTCAAGCAGAACGCCTCAACCAAGAGATCATCAGATTCCTACGGACCTACTGTCATCAGAGGCAGGAGGATTGGAGCCGGTTCCTGGTCTGGGCAGAGTATGCCCAGAATTCTCTGAAGAAGGCAACCACCGGGCTCTCACCCTTCCAGTGTGTTCTAGGCTTTCAGCCTACATTCTTCCCCTGGGTAGGGGGTTCCTCAGAACTGCCAGCTGTTGACGACTGGTTTCACCGCTGTGAAGATACATGGGAGGCTGCACATGTCCAGCTACAACACGCTGTCCGTCGTACGCAAGAACAAGCTGACCGGCACCGCAGAGCAGCACCCGACCTGTCTCCTGGCCAGTGGGTCTGGCTGTCAACAAGAGATCTACGGCTCTGTCAGAAGGTTGCCCTCTGTCTCCCCCTCTGGCCCTCTCCGCGCACTGTCTCCTGAGTATTAGCAACTTCCTGTTCTCTTCTCACTGCATTTCCCATCAGCCCCTGCAGCTCCTCCCAGAAGCCCCTCAGCTGCTTCTCATCTGCAATCAGACTCAACAGCTTAAAACCAGAGCACCAAGCCAAACTCGGTGCGAAGTATTATCCTCCCTGCTATCCTGTATCTTTGAATCCTGCCCTTACTCTTGAACTCCTCACTCTCCTGTCAGCCGCCTGCCTCGACTCCTGCCTGCTCTTGACCTCCGCCTGCCTCTCCTCTGACAAAGCCAAGCCGTGCCTGACCTCTGCCTGTCTGACCTGCTTTCGCCCCTCAACTCTTTAATAAAGCGCTGCATATGGATCCAACTGCCTCTGACTCCATGTTACACTTAGACTTGATCTATTAGTGTTCTTGGTGTTTTTATGAACTGCAGTCTAGCAGTCTGTCTGTGTTAAAGCGCTTCATAAATAAGGTTAATTAGATTTGATTTTGATATGGAGCTGTGAGGGACTAATGCATAAACAGGGAGCTCTCATTCGTTGGTGGGGTGGGGTACCTGCTACCTCCAGCTCTGCTTCCTGTCTTTTCTTCACTGTTTCTAGTCCAACAACATGGCTGCTCTCACCACAGTCTTGTACATCTTTCCTTTCATTTGTGCTGAAACTCTTCTATCACACATCACACCTGACACTTTTCTCCACCCATTCCAACCTGCTTGCACTCGTCTCTTCACTTCTTTTCCACACTCTCCATTACTCTTTACTGTTGACTCTAAATACTTAAACTCCTCCCCCTTCTTTATCTCTTCTCCCTGTAACCTCACTCTTCCACTTGGGTTCCTCTCATTCACACACATGTACTCTGTCTTACTGCGGCTAACCTTCATTCCTCTCCTTTCCAGGGCAAACCTCCACCTCTCTAGCTCCTCCTCCACCTCTCTAGCTCCTCCTCCACCTGTTCTATAAACCACAATATCATCTGCAAACATCATAATCCATGAAGATTCCTACTTATTTGGAAAATAAAACAACATTTTGTGCAACTCAAACAGTTAACTAAAAATGTGGACTCAGCTACTGCTATGAAGCATTCTGGGAGCAGGTACAATTAAATGTAATGTTTAGCATTATGACTAAATAAAAACAAAAGCATAAAGGAGCGGGATGGGACAAGATTATTTTTAAACTTTGGCCCAGGAGTGGAACGGGACAGGAGTTGAAATCCACTCCCGTGTCCCCCTCTAATGCACACGTGTAAAAATGTTTATCTGTTAGTTCCTTAAAACTTTAATAATGAGAAAGCAGCAAAACAAACCCTCAGGAGCAGCTTTGAGGTCGTTTTAAACCCTTTCTGACAGAGGCAGTCATTGGTTAGTGTGGATGACTTCCACATTGGGGGGTTTGGGGGTTTGCTTCTTGGCCTCGGAATTGTTAATATTCAGAAAATTCGTTAAAGTAATCATGATGTATTTCTTGACAATAAAAATGAAATACTTGTTTTAATATAGTCTCATATAGCTGAAGTGTTTTTGGGTCTGGCCCTGTACGACACACATGGTTTGTTTGTTTTGTCTAAAAACAACAAAATTGAAATTCAAATTCCACTAGGAACACGTTTCAAACAGATCAATAGATGATCAGAGTGGGACTTTAAGAGAAGTATCCAGTGAGTGTTGGGGTGAATGCATGGGACTGTCCTGCAGCTCAGGGCTGCAGAAGCGCACAGCTTCAGGGCTGAGCTTACATGTGAAGCAGCAAACAGAAGGAGACCACGTCAGTCTGATCATACCTGCTTGGTGAAGAGGATGGCGGTGTCCCAGTACTCCGGGTGCTGGTCGTTGTGTTTGTTGAGCTTTTTCTGCCAGGCGCAGAAGTTGCGCAGAGTCAGGGCGGCGTTGCTGGAGACCTTGGGACCCTTGTTGGCCTCATGGATCACCATGAAGCCCACCACCACGATGTTGATGGGGTTCAGGATGCTGGGGTGCTTGTAGAGCCTGGCGGCCACGGACATCAGGGTCAGCAGGTAATGCTTCAGGTCGTCCCCGTGGAACTTAGCCATGGATTCATCCGCCACCACCAGAACCTCCACGAACCTGGGGGTGGAAGCGAACCTCTTGGATCTCCCCAGAGACCCCCAGAAGCCCTGGGAGAGACTGTTGGTGTCCAGCTCCTTCAGGTGGCTGTACTTCTGCAGGGAGAGGGTTAGGTTGGAGTCAGGTGAAACTCCGCACCTGCTGCGCTCGTGCGCGCCGCTCCTGCGGCGGCTGATGGTGTGCGTTATTTCCTGCGGGTCCCCACGCTGCGGGGCGATGAAATACTCCATACCGTCAAAGGAGAAAGCCCCCCTCAGACCCCCGCATATGCTCAACGCGGCGACAGAGTCCGGGTCTGCGTTCACGTGCCCTGCGTAAAAGCACGGCCGAGTGCGCGAGGAAAACGGACTTTCCAGCGCGTGGAAGCTGGAATCCGGAGCCAGGTGGAGGAAAAAGTCTCGCTTAAACGCGTTCAGTTTGAACGCAACCAGTGCGCCATGCGTGCGTTCCATGCGCCCTCGCTGATGAGCCACGCGCACAGGCACGCACATGTCCACCTCCGTAAAGTCCGAGGCTGTCCAGGTCAGGGAGAAGTGCACCAAAATCAGCAAAAGGCGAAAGCGCGCGGCCATCTCTGCCTCTGGGGCTGCGCTGCTGCGCCGCGTCTGCGCCCCTGCGCGCAGAGGCGCTCAGCTTAAGGCAGATGCGCATACGCGCTCCCCTCCAGGTCTCGCGCCATCTCCACTCTAGGAGCCACTTCCGCGAGCTGCAGCGCTTTAAAGCCACGCATGAACACAGACGCCCACGTGCGCAACAGAGGACTGGCCCTCCAAATATTATTGTTGCTGTGGACCCACACCCTTTCTACCGCACACGCGCGCCTTCATGCGCCTCCAAACCGGACCATTCTTCCAAAAAAGTCTGACTCTTAATCAACATAACTTTAAAGATTCATAAAAAATTCGATCTTCTTGACAAACAGAGGATAAAAACGTCTGATTTAAACCGATGTCTGCTGAAACAGAAAACAGACCAGAACTCCCGTTCAGCTGCAGGTGCTGAAGGAACTTTGCTGATGTCTTCTGGATTCCTCCTGAACTGAATCTTCGCTTATTCTCCATGGTTCGTCTGGTCTGATCCTGCAGGAGTCATGGTCGTGTTTGTGACCCAGCTTGAGCTGAACCAGCATTTTAATAGCATCAGTCTGACCAAAGTTCTGTCAACAAACATGAGGGAAAAACAACCAAAAATATGGAGGGGAAAAAGAAATGAAAAGTTGACACATGTTTGACATATTTTTAATTTCCAAAAATATCCCAAAAACAGCAAAAGCCCACATCATGAACCCTCCACCTTTTTGTTTGACAAAGCAAAGATCAAGCGGCTCACCTTTGGTCTGGAGTACCTGAAGGTCTCAGAGGGATGAACTGTCACAGAGGTTTTCCTCAGTGATCATTTCTGTGTAGAGCAAAGCTTTGAAACTTGATTCTTCCATACGTTCACATGCTCACTGTGACACATTAACCACCAATAAAACGCCTTCAACCAACATCTGTGTGTTCCACTTTTACAGTCCACCCCCAAACAAACCTGGTACGTTTCAAATTGTTGCTGAATCTACAAAAACACAAAGTGTAGCTTTACAGTTGTGGACAGACTGAGACTGTGGTAATGAGGTTTGCTGCTGCTGAAATAAATGCTGCAGAAATGAAACGCTTCTTCCTGCACCCATTGCACTATAAAAGAGGGGTGTCAAACACAAGGGGTCAAAATCCAAAACACACCTTAGGTCGCGGGCCGAACAGGATAAACATTCATTGAACACTTAAAAACTACATTTTTAAAACTTTAAAGCAGTAACTTTTAACATAACTAGACATACAGCATCACCTGTGATAATGCTAGTGTCTAAGCTGACAGGTGAATTTAGCCGCTGAAGATGCAGAAATTAATAGTGAAGTCCAAACAGAGGATCAAACAAAATGCATCAGAAAATCAGGGCCACTTTCCTAATGAAGTAAATAAATACATTAAAGAGGGAGGGGCTTACAGGCTGAAAACGCTGGAGCTGTTAGCCAGCTAAATATTAGCTAAATGCCAGATTGGTCTTAAAAAACAAACAAACAATCAAAAGCTTAGGTTAGCTAATACAGATAGAATGTAGCTGAAAAAAAAGCTAAACTTCAAAATAGCCTAAAAACAAACAAAAAAAGGCCTAAGTTAGCCAAAACAGCTAGCATGTAGCTGAAATATTTGCTCAACTAAAAAAAAAACTAAAAAATCTTAGTAAACCCAAAATAGTCCAAAAAGCATCAAAATGCCAATTTTAAAACTTTAAAACTGTAACTTTTTAACATAGTTATGAATAATAAAAAGTCAGGAATATTATTCCAGAATGAATCAATTTAAACCTTAAATAACTTTCAATATTTTTCTCTCCATAAAAAAACATATTTTGTCAAAATTATACAAGTTAGAAATAAGATCAAGATAACATCAGGTCATTAATAATAATAAAATAAAATGACCTGTAGGGCCGGATAGAATTACCTGGAGGGCCGGATCCGGCCCCCGGGCCTCAACTTTGACACGTGTGATGTGATGTTTCTTTTATGGATTTTTTTAGTTTTCAAAGTAGAAATGACTTCTAAAATCAACAATTTTATTTCATTGAAACTTCTTCATCTGCATAAAAATATGCTGATACTTTTAGACTTTTTTAAGCTAAATTTCTTGCAGCATTTCATTTTGAAAATAGAATTTCATAAACTTTAAGCCTATAAATACCAGCTTTCACCTGTTCAGACTCATCTGTGAAAATATTGTGCTAAAGGTTGGGGACCACTGACCGAGGGCACTGCGGCACATGGCCAGACAGAGTAAGGTCAGTCATCGATTGGCCTTCCGCTGCACCACAGCCCCCAACTTATGTCCAAATGTCCTCTAACTAAGTTGGATCGGTATGATTGTAACTTGAAATGAACCAGTTCCAGAGGCTGAGATTAAGTAACACAACAGGAGCAGAGACGTGACCGTCCTGGAGAAGCTGCTGACACATCCAAAACTACAGCGACACCCACCTGCAGGTAGTCGCTATAGCAGCCCCATCAGCTGAGCCGCTTTGTTTTCCTCTGGCGCCTCCTGCAGGTGGATGCAGGCACTGACGCTCCGGATGAAAGCGACAGTGTCTCCTGCGCACGCGCAGTGGAAAACTCTCTGTCCTGCATCTGTTTGTTTGTTTATCAGACTCCTCGTGTGTTTCTGTGACCCTCCTTTATGTCCGTGGGGGGTGGCCCCATGCCCCCATACCCCGGGGGTGGGGGTGTGGGGGGTTGGGGGGTGGGGGGGTTGTCTCTGTGTGTCACTTTTAAAATAAACCAAGGCGCGTTAATAATAGCAGGCGGCTGTCACACAGCACTGGGGGTGTGTGTGTGTGTGTGTGGTGGGGGGTGATGGAGGTGGAGGGGGGTTCCCGCTCTGATTGGATCCGTTTATTGCTGGAGTTTCTCGTGAAGTTGGAGTGGGAGGAGAGTTTCCAGCAGCGAGGATGTCAAAAATAATGCGCTCGTGTCCTCAAGAGCAGAAAGTATAAATAGTCGGCGCGAGCGCAGACAGAGGTAGAGCGGGAGGGAGAGCGAGCCTGACGCAGAATCCCATCCACAAACCGGACGCTCTGAAGAAGAAATCTGTCCATGTATTTACATCTGAAGATGGTGTGCGCGTCCACGCGCGCGGTGCTACTGCTCCTGTGCTGTGTGAGCGCCGCGCGCGCCTCTTCCTTTGAGTCTGCGGACGTTGTTCCGGTCCGGATCCCCGCGCGGAGCCGCGGCCGCCTGTGGAAGCGCAGCGCCGAGCTGCCGGTGTTCGCGCTGCGGGCGTTCGGGGAGGAGCTGCTCCTGAACCTGGTCCCGGACGCCAGCTTCATGGCCCCCTCCTTCTCCATCCGCAGCATCCGAGCCGCGGACGGCAGCGTTCAGAACCGGACCCAGGAGACGGATGGATCTCTACGGGGTTGCTTTTACTCTGGAACGGTGGGGCGGGACCGGGACTCGGTGGTGGCGGTCAGCCTGTGCTCCGGCATCTTCGGCTCCTTCATCACAGACGGGAAACAGTTTTTCATCGAACCCAGTCAGCCCGGTGGTCTGCCGCGGCCGGACGCCACCGAGCGGCCGCACCTCATCCGGAGGAGGACGATCAGCGCGGAAACTTTTACGCACGGCGCAGGTGACGCAGGGAGCGCGCGGCGCGGCAGGCGCTTCGTGTCTGCGCCGCGCTTCATAGAGACTTTGGCGGTGGCGGATCTGAGCATGAGTCGCTTCTACGGGGAGGACATCAAGGTCAGCCCACACACGCACGCGCGCGCACCCACAAATACACTTTAAACTTCCTCAGACCTGAAACAGGACAGCGTGAATCCAGCTGCGTTGGTTTGATGTGTTTTGACTGTACAGATGCGTGCGTGGGGGTGTGCGTGCGTGTGTGTGAGGAGGGGGGGGGGTCTTTTTTCCACAGGAAAGACACAGATCACTCCGAAGAAATGTCAAAAATGTAGAAGCGCATTCCTCTGAGCTGCGTCAGCCCAGACATCCACATAAGATTTATGGAGTCTGATCCTGCTGCTGCTGCACATGTGCAGAGCCGCCCCCACAGGATGGCAGAGCCCCCACCTCCAAAAGAGGGAACACATCCCGGGCTGATGAACTACACTCATTCTGGATTGTCTCAACAAATCCTCCAGAAAGTCGCGTCCCTGCGAGACAGCTGGAAAAGTGTAAGTTCAAAAGAAGGAGACATGATGGAGACAGGACAGAGCTGGCACTCCTTCACACCGTGAGGAGTCAGCCTATGTAGAGAAAGCTTTCCATATGAAGAACGTGTTCAACCAAGAGGAGAGTCCAGCTTTAAATACTCTGGATCAGCAGATGACAGGATGGACGGTTAGACAGAGGATGAAGGCCACACTGCAAACTCAATCACACAAGAACCAAAATCCAAAACACACCTTAGGTCACGGCCCAACAGGATAAACATTTATTGAACACTAAAACTGCATTTTTAAACCTTTAAAACCGTAATTTTAACAGAATTATGAACTAGATATATAGCATTACCTGGATAAAGGTAGTTTAAATGCTGTAAGATGAATTTGTGCTCTGAAATTGATTGGTAAAAACACTAAAGCTGATTACCTAAATGCCAAATGACCGCAAAAAAAAAAGAAAAGAAAAAATCAGGTTAGTCAAAACAGCATAAAGTTTAAATATTTACTAAACTCCAAAATAGCCAGAAAAATCTTAGTAAACAGCAAAATAGTCAAAAAAGCTAATGGAATGCCAATTTTTAAAACTTTAAAACCGTTGAAATCATATTATGACATTTTTTTTATGAATAATAAAAAGTCAGGAATATTATTCCAGAATAAATCAACTTAAACCTTAAATAACTTTCAATATTTTACTCTCTATAAAAATATTTTCTGTAAAAATTATACAAGTTATAAACGAGCTCAAGATAACATCAGGTCATTAATAACAATAAAATAAAATGATCTGGAGGACTGAATTACCCGGAGGGCCGGATCCGGCCCCCGGGCCTTGACTTTGACACATGATCTAAATGCACCTTGTCTTCAGCCAGCGTCGATTTACTTCAGAGATGCTACTGAACTCTTTCCTTCAGAAAAAGACTGTAGCTGCAGTCGTCGGCTGTCTCAACCGTTTTGTTGTCTGAAGTGATCACAAACGTCACAGATGGACCAGCATCATTCTGAATTAGGGGTGGGCGATATGACGATATAAAACCGCGATACGATCTCCAAAGCTAACGATCTGTCATTTTTGAGAGATCGTTTTATCGCGATCTTCTACGAAAGTTGCAAGAGCGAGACGGCAAAAGCTTGTTGACTGCCTGTGACTTTAAATCCGAGCTCTTCCTCCTCCTCCCCGGTGTTTTTTCTTGTAAGTCACGTGACATACGGCGTGACAGACGTGCGGCGCCGGCGTCAGTATGCGTTGAGTCCTGGTTGAGTCTTCTCGAGTAAATAAATGGCGGAGGTCCGAAAAAAATACAAAAAGGCAACGGTGTTTTGCTAAAAAAAGTTGTTGTTCAAAATGTGTTTACTTCTTTCAACTAAAATCATAATTCAATTTTTGTCAATGTGAATTTATAAAAAAAAAAAAAAAATCGTGATAAAATCGAAATCGTGAAATAAAATTGAAAAAATCGTGATTTTCTTTTTTTGCCATATCGCTCAGCCCTATTCTGAATCTATGCGTAGCGTGCTGTCCCAGTCTAAAGGTTCCCTCGTCGTGTCCTCAGCGCTGCTGCCCTGTGGTCCATGTCTGGTTGTAGCTTCATCTTGGTCTCCTGCAGCTGAAGCTCCTGGGCTTCAGTGCTGTTGGTCAGTCAGAGAAGGTCATCATCTGCATACATGAGTTGTAACCAGGACTGTGTCAGCTCACTCTTGAGTGTTGGCTGTCTCCATCCAGTTTGTTCTACTTCTTCACACTCACGAAGGCTTGATGTGTTTGCATTAACCCTTGGGCTCTCTTAAGGGGTCCAGATGACCCCACCTTTAATGTAAACATACCCAGGATAGCACAAGGGCTAAAGCTAACACGCAGCAGGTCCATCCAGCCTCTGTGAACTGACCCGAGTCTGCCTGTCTCTACAGCATTACCTCCTCACGCTCATGGCGGTGACAGCGCAGCTCTACAAGCACCCAAGCATCAAAAACTCCGTCAACGTGGTGGTGGTGCAGATGCTGGTGGTGGAGGATGATGAGGTGGGGCCGCAGGTCTCCAGCAACGGCGGCATGACGCTGCGCAACTTCTGCTCCTGGCAGCAGCTCTTCAACTCACCGAGCCAGAGAGACCCGGGACACTACGACACCGCCATGCTGTTCACCAGAGAGGTGAGGCGCTCACCTGGAGGGGGTTCTGTTCTCAGACAGAACCTTTCTTACTTCACAATGTTGACTAGAATGTGATTGAAGTGCTGCAGCTCTCTGGGCAAAGATGAGGCTTTGTCTTCCAAAACCGCAGAACTACATGGTTTATGAGTCAACTCTCACAAAAGAGAAAGTAGAGTCTGCAGAAACCTGAGCAGACGATGAAAGAACAAAGACAGAACTGTTTGTCCATGTTTTGCTGATCGTTTGTATGAAGATATGAAGGAACCAGACTCTGTAAACAAACACGTACCAGCATGTTTATCTATGCAGTTCTGTGTGTTTAGTGTTTACAGTTAGTGATAAATCAAAAAGAGGCATGATAGTTCTGGAACAGCACCAGTATTTATAGCAACCAGGTACAAACTTCAGGATGGAAAATCTGTTGCTAAGGTCAGAAGAACACAAGCAGCCTACTTTCCTTCTGGACAGATCAACTGAAAAGGTTTCCAAAAGTCCATTCTTTGATGAAGTAAACAACATTTGCTTACTTTCACTTACATGTATGGAGATATATACCTGTGAAAGATGAGACACGTGATCGATTTGAATCGATTTAAGCTTAAAAGATCAATAATAGATTCCTGAAAAATATATATATCGATTTAACTCGTAAAGCTAAAGTCTGCTAGCTTGATGCTAACATTTAATGGAATTTCCCATAGGACGGCTAATGCTAACGCTCGGTCGACCTAAACATACATTTCTGACTAAATGAACATTTTTATAAACTCACAGACATGATTTTTCAAACTCTTTCAAGGACATTTTTTTAAAGTAACTCTTTGTGGTCTAAAACATTGTTTTTTCCTCATTCTTTCTTCTTCTTCTGGAATAAAGTGTAATACGGTAGCGTGATCACCACCTAGTGGCCAAACTGAAACGCCCTCCAGGAGAAGCAGAACATTTGCTACGTTTATATAGCCACAAGTAATCAGAATAAACGTCTGATCAGAACAAAAACATGAACGTTATACCGATCGTTGATCCGATCGAGGTGCATGCAAACAGATGTTATTTTTGGGCTGGATTTCACGTCATGCGTAGATGGTACGGAACTCTCTGGAGTGCGAACAGAACCGATCGGCTTCTCTCTGCCAATGAACCGTTTCTGGATTTCAGGATTCATAGCTTTCATATGTGTGAGCAGAGGGGTCGTAGGGGTGGGGGTGCTTTTAGATGATAAGGCTGGTGGATACTTCCAAGCAATTGGTAATCAGATTACACCCACTTTCAGAGCGGCCCAACGTGAAGACAAGAGCTTCTCCGCCGCACAGCACCAGCGCTATTTAGCTTGGTGAGGGTAACCTTAGGGTAATTCTTCGGATTCGGCCCAACATGCTCAAAATAATAGTGTTTGCATGTTTACCATTGGCTGGATTTCAGGGCGGCTTGTCTGCTTGTCGTTTCATCTTTTGAAATTATGATGGTCGCTTCACACAACGTCTTGTTGAGGGCCGCGTTATTTGTAAAATTTGTCCATAAATCTACTCTTCTTTTTCTACCCGCAGTAGACCGTTTTTCACACAATTCATTCAATTAGCGGCTCACCGGGCCGGCTGCAGGACTCGGTGTTCTGATTGGATCGGCCCCCGCCCTTCTCCACCAGCAGTCGTTATGAGGAGCATTTTCGCTTTGTTTTTATTCGTTAACGAAAACGTTCAATTTGGTTAAAGTTTTCATGTCTGCGCAGGACTTTTTGTTTAGTTATCGTTTCGTCTTTGTTGGTTGACGAAGACGAAAATGTTTTGTCAACGAAATTAACAGTGGCTGAAAATTTGTACCGTTTTTCTTTAGTAGATGCTTAAGCTAGCAGTAGCTCACAGAACACCTGCTGCATTGTTCTACTAACATGTGTACAGGTCGTATTTAGTTGCACTTTGTCTTTGAGACAAATTCCAAAGCAAATGTTGAAATGCACGGTGGTACAGTGGTTAGCGCTCTTGCCTCACAGCAAAAAGGGCCCAGGTCAAATCCCAGCTACGGATCTGACCTGGGACCTTCCTGTGTGGAGTTTGCTTCATAGGGTAATTGGTGACTCTACATTACCCCCATGTGACCTGGTGACCTGTCCAGGCTGAACCCTGCCTTTGTCTGTCAGTAGCCGGGTTAAGGTTCAGCCCCCCCCACAACCCTGAAAGGGACAAAATGGCCAAAAAGATGAATCAATGTTAAATAAAACAGTCATTAAGAATATTCTGTCACCATTGTGAAAGGATGTAAAAAAAATCAATTTAGATCAAATTTGGAATGAAAAAATTGAATATTTTTTAAATTTTTTGGCTGTATTGCCCAGCTCTAACTGTCACTGAACTTCTCACAAAAAACAACTTTTTGTGAAACACCAATTATGAGTGATTGGAGATGATTTTGGTGCCTTCAGCAGCTCTTTAACCCTTTAACACCTGAGGCGTCACCGGTGACGCTCAAACACAAAATCTTTAACATACTGTAACTTTTCTGCCATTAACACGACAATTCCAGTAGATTCTAAAGGAGAATCGGCTCCCGACGCTTTTCTCCTTCAGAATCTACTGGAATTATTGTGTTAACATGGAAAAATGACAGTAAATGACAGAACGTAAAGACTGGAGCTCCGCTATCTCTGACTGTTACTTTGAAGCTCCTGTCCTCATACCTGCTGGGCGATTAGGTGGTAGATTGCTTGGAGAAAACAGATCGCACTGATGGAATGGCAGTAATCTTTTCCAAGCGGGGGGAACGTCAACACAGAGTAAACAAACTGTTCTTTATGGAGAGGAAATTGGCTCACGAGTCCTCGGGGTCTGGGCTGCGATCAGCTCCCTCTGCGCTGTTTGGCTCGTCCATTTTCCATCTGGAATCAAAAGACTGACAAGGTGTCAGCGGACGCCGTGTCAGCTGAAGGATTCCTGTGTTCATGTTTTTGATACTGCAGTGTGATTGTGTGCAGCTGGCATGATGACAGGCCTCACACTGGATGACATCAGTATGTGAATAATAACCCAGATGAAGACGAATCATCCGCGATGTGTTGAAGCAGCGTTTCAATCGTCCTTTATCGTGACACCAGTTCGGGTTTGCACTAAGACAGGGGTGTCAAACTCAATCGCACAAGGGACCAAAATCCAAACGACCTCTTAGGTCGAGGAACAAACAGAATAAACATTTGTTGAACACTCTAAAACTAGACGTTTTTAAACCTGTAATCTTTTAACATAATTATGAACTAAATATGTAGCATTACCTGTGATAATGCTAGTGTGAATGCTGAATTTTGTTGCTAAAGATGCTAGTGCTGATAGCAGAAGAAGCTGAAATTGATAACTAAAGATGCTGAAGCTGATAGTTGAAAACAATGAAGCTGATAGCTCGCTAAAATATTAGCTAAAGGCCAATTCACCCTAAAAAACTAAATCAAACAAACAAACAAAAAAAAACTTAGGTTAGCCAAAACTGCTAGCAAGTAACTGGAAAGATAGTTATACTTCAAAATAGCCTAAAAAACAAGAACAAACCTAAATGAGTGAAAAGTACTAGCTGGCAAATATTAGCCTAACTCCAAAACAGCCTAAAAAACTTTTAAAAATCCTAAAATAGCCAAAACAGCTAGCATGTAGCTGCAATATTAGCTAAACTCCAAAACAGCCTAAAAAACTTTTAAAAATCCTAAAATAGCCAAAACAGCTAGCATGTAGCTGCAATATTAGCTAAACTCCAAAACAGCCTGAAAAACAAACAAAAAAAGCATAAATTAGCCAAAACAGCTAGCGTTTATATATTAGCTAAATTCCTAAACAGCCTTAAAAACTTTGTAAAAAAGCCTAAAACAGTGGAAACAGCTGATATGTTGCTGGAATATAAGCTAAATTCCAAAATAGCCTAAGAAATGAATGCCAAAACAGTCCAAAAAGCTAGCCAAATGCTAATTTTGAAAAGGCAGAATTATTATTCCAGAATAGATCAACTTAAACATTAAATAACTTTCAATATTTTACTCTCCATAAAAATATATTTTCTCAAAATTATACAAGTTAGAAATAAACACAAGATAACATCGGGCCATTAAAAACGATAAAATAAAAGGATCTGGAGGGCCGGATCCGGCCCCCGGGCCTTGACTTTGACACATGTGCTCTAAAACATATCGAGGCTCCTCATGGAAGAGCTGAGTTAAGTATCACCACAAATCAGCCCCGGCATGATGGTAAAAGCAGCCCAGCTTGGAGTTTAAGGCTCGTTCAGGTTGGAACCCGCACAGAACACAGTTAATCAAACCGTGGACCGGTTACGAGGTGTAACGGAAACCTTTTTCCTTGTTTCTCCTGTGGCCATGTAGGAAGTGTGTCTGAGTTAGAATCCATACATCCGGCCTGCGTTTGCTTCCTCGTGTGAGGGCTGTTGTTGAGGAACAAGGTGTACAAACGCACGCTGAGCTCGGTCCAAACACCGGCTCCATGTCCAGATGTCTTCTGCATCCCAGCTGGGTTCTGGTGTTTATAGAGAACGCTGAAGGGCAGCACTTTTTCCTCAAGCCTGTAAAGTACATTCCTAACCATCCCACATCAAATGAAAACATCTTTGATTCAAAGAAACAGATTTTTTAACCCTGTGGTTGTTCTCCTTATCCTATCAGGAGTCACCACAGGGGAGGAGCTTTCACCGGCTCACACAGGTAGTCTGGCAGAGAGTTCATGCTGGATGTTCTTCCTGACACAATCCTGGATTTCATCTGGGCTGGGGACTGGCACAGGAACATACAGACTTGACCAGACCAGTCCAAATGGTCCGGCCAATTCGAGTGAGCGTTTCCGTTGAGCGCCGGAGCATCAAAGCTCATGTGGAGTGTGGACTGATGACGTAGAGACAGAGGGAAAATTAAAAAGATAACCGCAGAGGATCATTATAATCTGGAGCGGGTGTTTATTCTCAATCAATCGACCTTTATTTATAAAGCGCTTTTCATTCAGCTCAAAGTGCTGCACACAAAAAAAGAACAATAATGTAAAAATATAACACAAATACAACACCCCACCTCAATTCCGCCCCCACCCACCCGACATATGAACATTTTCATCCTAACACCCACCCAAGAAACCCACCTTAGCCCCACCCCCATCCCCCTGGCATGAGCCTCAACCCTTCACATGAAAACAATAAATAAAATAAAAATAATAAAAATAAAAAACTGAGAAAACAAATGTGGCTTGAAAAGAAGAGAACAGTACTGTTGGGATCCATCCATATGCAGGGCCAGCAGCCCACATAGGGCATCACACAGCGCCCACGCGGCCCGGAACGCAAAGGGCAACACCCCACAGCAGGTAGCCATGTGGCAGAACCCCGTCCGCCCCGAGCCTGGACCAATCAATGCCTCCTGGTGTTGTCTTTTTCCAACATGTTAATGCAAATAAACCTCAGCAGAACCAACTTTATTTTGTGTGGGTCACACTCACCTGGTCCAGTTCTCGTATACTGTCAGTGGTCACAGCCCTAATTCCTCCTTCACATGGACGCTACACTCCTTGGAGAAATTGTTGAGTCATCCAGACTGTCGTGTGAAGATGTATTCTCACGTAGTTTTACATTTTTGCTCTCTAAATGACCCCTTAGCGGTTTACAACAGCAGAAATAGGAACAGAGCGTCACAAGCGTGTCTGTCTTCTGTTTGCCGCTGCAGGACATCTGTGGGCAGAAGGACTGCAAGACGCTCGGCGTCGCTGATGTGGGAACGATGTGCGACCCCAAGAGAAGCTGCTCTGTCATCGAGGACAACGGCCTTCAAGCTGCCTTCACCGCCGCGCACGAGCTGGGTCAGTGCACTCCTGCCCTCAGTCTTCACTTCCTCTTTCTGTGTTGTTCTGAACAAACCTTTAACTCCCGCTGTATGCCCCGCCCCCACCCTCTGCAGGCCATGTGTTGAGTATGCCCCACGATGACTCCAAGACCTGCGAGAGGCTGTTTGGGGATCTGGGAGGACGTTACCTGATGGCTCCTCTGTTTGTCAGCCTGAACAAAAGCGCTCCCTGGTCGCCTTGCAGTGCGCTCTACATCACAGAGTTCTTTGACAACGGACACGGTGAGCTTTGGTTACGAGTCTGCTTCCTCCAAATTACAGGCTGACTCATGAGGAAGATTCTTCCTGACTGAAGGCGCTGCTGCTCCCTTCTGATTAATTATAGGTTAGAACTGAGACGTGTCTTGTTGATGATTTCCACATCCTGTCCTCCACCATTCTCCTGCTTCCAGTTTGTCTCTATGTGCTGCAGTGCTGGGTGATATGGAAAACATTTTATATCACAATAATAATATATATCCAGATATACATCAATAAATTATATTTTCAGTTTTTAAAAATGCTCTCGCTAGTTTTACTTTGAAAACAGGAAGTTCTATTACACTTTATTTTGAAGATTTGTTTACTTGCGGTGACAGTAGCAACTCATTTGTTCTAGTTCACACATTAAAATCCAACATTATTCTGAATTTCAGAGCAATCAATATTTTATTTCATGATAATTTACTACACTCTACTACATATGTGTCAAAGTCAAGGCCCAGGGGCCGGATCCGGCCCTCCGGGTAATTCTGTCCGGCCCTCCAGATCATTTTATTTTATTGTTATTGATGACCCGATGTTATCTTGCGCTCATTCCTAACTTATATAAATTTAAGAAAATATATTTTTATGCAGAGTTAAACATCTAAAGTTATTTAAGGTTGAAGTTGATTTATTCTGGAATAATATTCCTGATTTTTTATTATTTATTATTATGTTAAAACGTTTTTAATTTTTAAAAATTGTCATTCTGATGCTTTTTGGACTGTTTTGGCGTTCACTGAGATTTTTTAGGTTATTTTGGAGTTTAGTTAATATTTCTGCTACATGCTAGCTGTTTTACCTAACTTAAGTTGTTTTTTTTAATCTAGCATTTAGCTAATATTTTAGCTGGCTATCTCCTTCAGCTTTTTCAACTATCAGCTTCAGCATTTTCAGCAGCCACATTCTTCTTACAGCATTCACACTAACATCATCAAAGGTAATGCTATATATCTAATGCATAATTATGTTAAAAAAGTTAGGGTTATAAAGTTTTAAAAATGTAGTTTTAGAGTGTTTAATAAATGTTTATCCTGTTCGGGTGTGTTTTGGATTTTGGCCTCCTGTGAGATTGAGTTTAACACCCCTGGTTTATTATATTTATAAAGATTGTTAATCAGCAATTTGGATGTCGTGAATCTTCATACTTGAATTTTCAGGAGCAGATCGTGAGAATCCGAGTGTTCATTTTCATATTCTTTCCTTGAGTGATAGAAAGTTTGTTGTGTTAGCATCAGAGCAGGAGTATCCTCCTAGCTTGTTTACTTATTACTGTCTTCTGCTCATTGAAGCGTCTTGATTCCAGAATGCCTCCACATCACAGACACACTCCTCTGTTGCTGAAAGTTCTTCTTCTTGGTCTGTCTGCATCGTGTTTCCACGCTGTGGAAAGAACTTTATGCTGTTCCACATTCATCGTTCTGCACTCGTGTTAAGTAAGATAAAGATTGTCATAAAACTTGTACAAGTGAGAATCAAAGAACGTAAAGCAGCTTTACTTTCCAAAACCACAAGACAGAGTTTCTTTGCAAAGAATCTCTTTTTAGCTTTTCTTTATTTTCACTTATCTACATTTTTGTGTACAAACTGACAAACCTTGTAGCATTAGGCGTGTTTGAGATCATGCAGGCGGACGCGGCGCTGCGCAGATCGCCTGGATTGCGGTGCATGCTGGGTAGTTTCTGTCACCGACGTCACATTTGCGACGACATGAAGTATCGCGAGAAAGGGGCGGGTTCAAGGCGCCTACCTAAGCCAGCGCAGCCAGAAAATAGGTACTGCGCTGGCTGCAAGCCGCCTTGATGACTACAAAACAATGCATTGTGGGAAACGGTGTCCTGAAAGTTTTTGTAGTTTAATGTGTAATAACTGGCGCTAAATGAAGGAAATCTGTGTATTTTTTTACTCTTTCTGGAAGGTAGTGAGTCATTGATGAAAAAATATACAAGATTTTAAATAATCTGTGGTTATTTGTGTCATAGTTGTCTTGAAAATGAACTTTAATTATTATTTTATCTATTTATTTGGGACTGTGTACATGTAATGAATCCCCCGACAATTTTTTTTATCTGTTTTACTCTAAGAGATGTAAAAAAATACTATAAAAGACATAACAGCACAGATCATACTAGGAGGAGTGGCGTATTAAAATTCAGCCGAATGTTGAGGACAACCCCCATCTCCTCGTTCTCGTGCAGTCTCGTCGTCCACCTTCATCTCAGGCGTCTTTCTCCGCCCCCTCCTGCAGCAGCTTAGTCTCGTCGACGAAGCAGGCGAGGCGCAAGTCAACTCAAACACGCCTATTGCTGGTTGGATCGCTGGCCCTTCCTTTCCACTGAGTCATGCAGCTTGCGTTCCGTCCTGCTCTCCACCTCTGCTGCCAAGCGCAACAGTTGGCGTGGAAGAGCTTGTTCTCTGTCTGCAGAGAAACGGGTCCCATGAAAACTCATGCGGTGGAGAGTGTTCATTCTGTTGTGCTGATGTAACTGTTGTCAGTTCCAGACAAAGACATACTGAGAGTCATCACTGGAGCGTGAGCTCCTCCAAAACAAGAGATCCCACTGGAATCTAGTGGGATTTTTCTAGACTCTAGATAAATCACTGCAGGAGTGTTGCAGACAGAGCAACACAAAAACACGCCTTGTGATGCGGTTTAACCCGTGTGTGTGGCCTGACCCCGCAGGGGACTGTCTGCTGGACGTTCCGGAGAATTCCATGCCCCTGCTGCAGGAACTGCCCGGCGCCAGGTACAGCCTGGAGCAGCAGTGCCAGCAGATCTTTGGAGAGGAGTTCGTCCACTGCCCCAACGGCTCGCTCAGCGATCTCTGCAGCCAGCTGTGGTGCCAAGAGGTCGGCACGTCGCAGTGCTCCACCAAAAACGGCAGCTTGGCCTGGGCCGACGGGACGCCCTGCAGCCCCGACAGGTCGTGCCTTCACGGAGTCTGCATGTCCACACAGGAAGTGATGCAGCCGCTGGTAAGCATGCTGGAAGGGGGCGTGGCTTTGTGGGACCGTGGACTTGATGAGTAGCAGTTCTAAAATGTTAACATGCGAGCCAAAAGGATTACTCATCTCAAAAAAAGAACTGCAGCTTTTCCTGTGGAAGTAATTGGATTGTTGCAGGCCTGAAACTGCTGCTGGTGAAAATACAAAATATGTGATTTCTACAGAAAAAAATGGTTCTTGCTGAGAAAATAGCCGCAAAAAATGAAGATTTTTATCACCTTTTCTGTTTTAAAACTCTGCCAATGCAACTGGGAAGCTGCTAAAGTTGACTGTCAAAATAAAAGCAGAAGAAAAAAAAGAGAAATGGTTAAAGAATCAAATGAAAGGCCGTTTATATCAAAGTTTTTCATCCCAACGCTTCATGTCTTACATCAAAATAATGTGGAAACAGATCCTTCTGAACAAGTTACAGCAGCCAAGTTACTACAGACTGATTCTGATTTACAGAAATATTTTTAAATATATTTTTCGTAACTTTTTTTTAGACACATTAACAAATCACTCTGCGGTAAAACAAAGCAAAGATCACAATGACAGACGAAGAAAAGAAAACAACATTTACCTTTTAGAAATCAAAATAACATTCCAGAACGAAACTAAATAATAGGAAATATTTCAGAAAACAATAATGATTTTCATAAATCAAAGTGAAATGTATGAAAGAAAAAGGTTGATATTATGGGATGTTTAAGGACATCACTGATTGGATGATGACATTTGTTTACTTTTTTAAATCAGAAGTTTAAAATTCTGTCAGAAGATATTTCTTCAAACCTCTGCAGCCAAAGACTGGTGATAGACAGACCAGCCTTCATCTTCTTCAACATCATCCTCCCAAAGTTCCTGCATTCACAGTTCATTATTTTGTTTCCATTTCTAACATTTAACATTTTGATCTCTAGAAATTACTTGTTTTACCTAATATTTGATACCTATTTTCTACCATTTTATTCCTAGCTTTGTTTTTTTTTTTGTTTTTGCTAATTTACTAAGGTTTTTTTATGCTAGTTTAGCTTCTATTTCAGAAACATGCTAACGTCTTTGTCTAATTTAGTTTAATGAGAAATTTTAGGCTTTTTTGGAATTTAGCTAGTATTTAAGCAACAAGTCATCTTTTTTTGGCTAATCTGTTATTTACTGAGGTTTTTAGGGATAATTTGAGTTTAGCTTCTGTTTTAGCAACATGCTAACATTTTTGACTAATTTAGTTTACTGAGGCATTTTAGGCTATTAGCTAGTATTTAAACAATAAGCTACCTTTTTGGCTAATTTGGAGTTGGCTCATATTTAAGCAACACACTAAATATTTTTACAAAATTGGCATGTATTAGGGATTTCAAGCAATTTTACTACAGAGTTTTCAGAAAATTAGATCAACGTCTGCGCTCTTTGAGTTCTTTCACAACATTTTTAGCAAATGCAACATTTTGCAAATATCTTTTTACATTTTTAGTAAATGCATGCAGCCATAAAAGTCAATTGTGACACTGTTTTCAGCCAAAAGCTTCAGCAACTACTTTCAGCAAAACACATTCACACTAGCAATATTGCAGGTAATGCAACTTTTCTAGTTTGTTTAGCTTTTTATAAAAGTTGGGATCTTTAACATGTTTTTGCATTGAGTGATTCATTGAAGTGATTAGTGATAAGTAACTTCAAAGAGCGGAAAAGAATTATATCTGAATTGACTCTTCAGTTTTTGTCGGTACGTCATGGACACAAAGATGTAATCTATATAGAATACAAACAACACTGTTCTCATGTTTTTGGTAAAAAATTTGAAGTGAGAAGTTAACCGGACATTTTTTTCATCCAGACCCACTTTTTTCCGTGTTGTTTTGGAGTGTTGTGGCTGTGTGCAGTCCTGAGTGGAAATCCATGAGTGGAAAGTAAAAGCTTTATGGGCAGATTACAGCAGCAGCTGCGTTTTTTCTGATTTATTTAGAGAGCTCTTAAACATCTTAGCGTTTGCCCTGATATCTTTCCCCGGTGTTGGACACATCTGTTTTTGAGTCCACGTTGGCAGCAGGCATGTTTGCTGGTCCAGACTCATAAAACGTCTGGCGAGGACACTAACAAACACACTCCTGGTTTGGACCAAACATAGCTGCAGCTTCGCAGGTTCCAGCGCTGGTGAGTGACGCACGGGGCAGGAATGCGGGCAGAGGCGGACAGCGGGCGCGTGCCACCCTTCAACACAAATTTAGTCCTGAGACTTGTGGTGCCGACATGCTGTGTAGCTCTGAACCCAGAAGCCCAGACAGCGGTTTGGGCCGCACCGCGGAGGTTGTCTTTGGCTCCGAGCCCTAACCGACTGCCCCGGATGCCTCTGGCTTTTTCTGGCTCTGACCACAGATCGCTGTGGATGGCAGCTGGGGCGCATGGGGACCGTGGCAGCAGTGCTCCAGGACATGCGGAGGCGGGGTGGAGTTCTCCCACAGGGAGTGCTCTGATCCGGAGCCTCAGAACGGGGGAAAGTACTGCGAAGGACAGAGGGTCCGGTACCAGTCCTGCAACACGCTGCCGTGCGACAACGATAAAGGTGAGAACAAAACCACAGACAGTCACTGAAGTAAAGAACCCAACAGGTCAGAGCACTCAGCAGGAACGCAAAGCTGATCAATGGAGCCCATATCATGAGTTTCTACCGCTGTGCTTGGCATTCAATGGGTTATTTTTGTCTTAAATAATCTTGAAGCCAAAAACAGAACCATGTAGCGAAGACAACATCAGTTTAAAGGGTAACCAAACCCTAATTTGACTTTATTAGGCTGTTGACATCTATAAATGGGGCTTTAAAAGTTGGTCATAGCCAGATTTTTGACAAATTGAAATAAAATTGTTTAATTCTTGAAAATATAGTGAAAAACCACCTGTGTGCTCCAGTAACGTTAGTTTGGGGTTGTGAGGAGCTGTAAGCTAGTAGGAGAGTGTGAACAGATAGCTTAGGGTGACGGGAAGAGGGGCAGGGTTGCTTCACATTGAGGGTTTGACCTGCAACTTAAAGGTGAATATTTGACGAACTTCTGCAGAAACTATGTCCTAGAAAACAACACTGCTTTTTTTTGTTGTTAAATTGAAGCTAAAAAAGCGTAATCATTAAGATTTGGATTTACAGCTCACTCTAAAGACGCACAAACGAACTCAACCACAAGTTACGGTGAGTCTTATCATGTGTTCAAAACATGTTCCGTCATCAATGGACAGGTAAAAGCTTTCGGGAGGAGCAGTGTGAGATGTACAACAGCCTCAACCACCTGGACCACAACGGATTTATCAAGCAGTGGATTCCAAAGTATGCCGGCGTTTCCCCCAGAGACCGCTGCAAGCTGTTCTGCAGGGCGCGAGGCAGTAGTGAATTTAAAGTCTTTCAGTCCAAGGTACAGAAGCGTCTGCAGACACTGCATCACAAAGACAGCAACACCTGACTCAGGTGTATAATGGGTACATTCTTGCCCTGCAGGTGATTGACGGGACGACCTGTGGCCCCGACACCACCTCGGTGTGTGTTCAGGGCCAGTGTGTGAAAGCTGGCTGTGACCAGGTGATCGGATCTCAGAAGAGGATGGACAAGTGTGGAGTGTGCGGTGGAAGCGGTCTCAGCTGCAGGAAGATCACAGGCTCCTACAACAAAGCCACGTAAGATCCGTTAGAGACAGAGAAACTGAACTAGATGTCTTTGGTTTCTGCTTCAGCTATGGCAGATAGGAAGCTTAACCTACAGGGGAAAATGATGATCATAAAAGAATATTTTAAACTGATTTATCTTTAGCCCTTAAACACCTGAGCTTTAGCTTCAGGGTTGACATTCATTACCGTAACTCTTCCACCGTTTACGGGTTAAATGTAGTTCCAGTGGATTCTGAAGAGGAGAAAAGTAGTCTTACAATGATATGCAACACGTTACAGTAGTGAAGCGTTTACACTAGCAACATAAAACCGCTGATTGTGTCACTGAAAAAAGCAGCTTCACACTGTTATGCAACACTTTAGGTTTATATAATGTTCGGTACAAAGCCCATAGGAAACCAGGGGTGTCAAACTCAATCACAGGGGGACAAAATCCAAAACACCAACAGGATCAATATTTATTGAACACTACATTTTAAAAATTTAAAAGCGTACATTTTTGACATAATTATGAACTAGATATATAGCATTACATGAGATAATACTAGTGTAAGTGCTGTAAGCTGAAATTGATAGCCAAAATTTCAGCTTATCGCCAAATTAGCCTAAAAAAAAATAAAAAAAAACTTAAATTAGCGAACACAGCCAGCATGTAGCTAAAAAAATAGCTTAACCCAAAATTGCCCAAAAAGCAGCAACTGTAACTCCAAAATAGCCTAAAAACAAAAAAAAGCCTAAATAAGCAAAAACAACTAGCAAGTAAATATTAGCCTAACTCGAATACTGCCTAAAAACCTTTTTTAAAAGCCAAAAAATAGTCTAAAAAATCTTAGTAAAAGCCAAAATAGTCCAAAAAGCTAGCAGAATGCCAAATTTTAAAAATCAAAAACTGTAACTTTTTAACATAATTATGAATATTAAAAAGGCAGGAACATTATTCCAGAATAAATCATCTTAAACCTTAAATAACTTTCAATATTTGACTCTACATAAAAATATACTCTGTCAAAATTATACAAGTTAGAAATTAGTGCAAGATGACATCGGGCCACAAGTAACAATGAAATAAAATGATCTGGAGGGCCGGATCCGGCCCCCGGGCCTCGACTTTGACATGTGGTGAGTTGCATTACGTCAAAGAGCTTGTGTTATTTTAGTGTTAACGTGTTAAAAGGTTAAATTAATCCAGTGACAATGGCTTTCGGAATTTCTTAATTAATGCCCAACAGGCACAAAACAGGTTTCAAAAATGGACCAAAGCAGCTTTTAGTGGCTATAACCTCTGAAATTCACCAGGAATCAAGTGTTAGCCAGTTTCCCCGTCTCTTCTGCTTTTTATTAAATTTGGGTAAAATTGTCCCCATTTTCTCAGACTTTTCCTTCTGAGTGGATGTCAAAGCTAGATTGCGGTCACGACCTATTTATGAGCGTTATCACTGCAGTGTTTGTGCTTTAGGATATGCTAAAAGCAGATTCAGTGAAGACAATTCTATATCGCACTGATTTAGGCTTTTGGAATTGTCCTTTTTTCTTAAAAGTCACCTTTTTTTCTTGAATTTGTCCACCCTCCTCCATTTCTTCTTTGCTTTTCTGTCTCTTCAAGCCCAAGCTTCTGCTCTCTTGGGCATCTGATTGGAGCACCAACCACTTCCTGCACCTAAAAGGATATTATTGGCTGTCACCAGTGCACACACTCTGTCAGGGTGGCCCAAATCTGGTCTTTGAGATCTGCCCCTCTGCCAGCTTTCCAGTTTTGGGCGAGTTGGGCAGCCCTGAGACACAGAGGGGAGTTTGCTCTGTGATGACCTGACCTCAAAGCTCGCGTCACAAAAAGAGCGCCCACCTTACGATAATGATGTTCAGGCAGAACACCAGCTGTCTGACTTGAAGAATAATTAAGCAATTGCTTTTGTGATATTGGGCTATATAAAAAAATAGAATTGAATTGACTTCCATGTGTATATTCTCCTTCAGACACTGCTGTTCATGCCTGTTCTTTCTTGTGCTCGTTTAGTCTTAGAAAAACAACAGTAAATCCTAATTACATGCCTTGGCAATTTTTAAACTTTTTAATTGGGATTCTAGGACAGCTTCATCATAAACAACAGCTGCACTAATGGAGCTTTAACAAGATCTTTTTAAATTGGTTTTTGGCACATGACGACAAATGAACGCAGCTGGACGCATTGGATGCAGTGCTGCTACGCAACTGAGGGTTCTAGAAGAAATAACATTTTAAAATATCAACTTGTGGTCTATACAATAATTGCTTTGAGAAGGGCAATGATCTGATGGCAATCTGTTTGCAGTTAAAAAATAAAAATACAAGGTTTGGGAGGGGGATTCTGTGCGGGGAAAGCTCCAAACTTGGGCTTTGCTGCTCCCCGCCCCCAATGGAAAGCATTGGGTGGATCACTACAACAGCAGGATTTTGTATTCAGAGTGGTGTGGAATCTGTGAAGATTGTATAACTGTCTAGTGCACAAAGTAAAGTACTGCGTGAAAAGCAGTACAGTGTTCCCTCGCTACATCTCGCTGTTTGCAGTGTCGCTGTTTCACAGATTTTTCAATATAATTTTACTTTGTGATGTTTTCTTTCTTTTGCAAAATCTACAAACATTTCCGATTGCAATCAGATTTATGTTTTCATTCTATAATACTGGAATTAAACAGGAGAATAATTAGTTAAAATGTTAAAATCTGTCTGAGAAAAGTGTATAGAGTGTACTGGTAGAGGGGATTTTTACACCCCTGAAACGTTGTTGTCCTACTTTGTGGATTTCACTAATCCAACACATTCTTATTCCCAAGTGGTCACATATTGACAATTCGTTAAAGGGTAACCAAACCTTAAATTAACTTTTTTTAGCTGTTGACCTCTATAAATGGGGATTTAAAGTGCTGTCTGTTGGTCATTGCCACATTTTTTTAATATATTAAATTAAAATTGTTTAATATATAGTCCAAAACCTTCTGTGTGTTTCCCCCTACAGGTTGAATTGAGGTATTACAGTTGAATTTTGTGAGTGGTCAAACCATGAAAATTTCAGAAGTCTGACGTCATGACCTCCAGTAATGACAATAGTCCTGCCCTCAAGCCCCGCCCCTCTGACTGGATTTTCAAGTTTTGGTTGTGAATGGAGTCAACCTCCAATTTCCCTGTTTGGTCACCCTTTAAGGACCCCTTCATGTCAGAAGTTGACGTTTTGGGTGTCCCCAACTTATCATTTTCTGACGTGCTGGCTGCTCCAATTAAATCAGGGCCCCAAACCTTTGGGCCACATTCCCTAATCTTAACCTGGTAGTGGGCGAGCACAGTACCAGACGTGCAGCAGAACTGGTACCAGTTTGCTGTACTGGTTCCAGTTCATGGTACCAGACAGTGTTGGAACTGCGTGCCTGGTACCATCCACGTCCGCTACCAGACGTGGTATTGGTTTACAGACCAGGGTTGGGTTAAGCCTCGTTTCCATTGAGCAGTATGGTATGGTACTGTATGATCCCATTCAATCCGGTATTTTGAGTGTTTCCATTTTGTAAATGGACCCATTAAGCAGTTCTGACCCATACCTCTTGAGGCCCCTCATCCGTTGTAGGTCCATAGAAAAATGGAACGGGACTGTTTGGGCGGAGTCGCTGTATCCACCCATCGATTGTTAGAAAGTGATGACAACATTAGAAAGAACCAATATAGCGCTAAGCTAGGGATTCAGTTTTCCACTTTACAGAGGTATTCTTCTTAGCTATCCACAATCTCGGGTCGGGTTTAGGGTGCCTGTACTAGCCATATCCTGAGGACCGGTCCAGGTCCGACAAAACATTAGAAACTCTGATTTTATTGCGACAGCCAACATGTCAAAAAACTATGAGTTGGGGACACTCAAAATATCAAAAAGTGACGTGGGGAGTCATTAACCACATTAACCATGAGTCAATATGTGACGACTTGGGAATGAGAATGTGTTATTTAAGTTATTAAGTTATTTTTAAAACGTAACCTTACGATAAACAAGAGAAAACTGTAAATGTAAAACTGTTGCACACTTTAGTGAGTTAATGTGTTGATGTACTAATGTCCAGCTAATTTGGCTTTTGTCCTTTCTGACAGCTATGGGTACAGTGATATCGTCACCATTCCGTATGGCGCCACCAACATTGACATCAAACAGCGCAGCCACAGGGGACTCAAGCATGATGGGAACTACCTGGCTGTGAAGAGGGAGAATGGCGAGTTCATTCTCAACGGAAACTTCTCGGTGACCACCGTGGAGCAGGATATTCCTGTGCTGGGCGCAGTGCTGAAGTACAGCGGCTCCTCCACCACCCTGGAGAGGATCCAGAGCTTCAGACAACTGAAAGAGGCCATCACAATCCAAGTGCTGGCTACTGCCGGAGACGCCAACCCCCCCAAGATCAAATACACCTTTTTCATCCCAAAGGAGACGATGTTCAACAAATCGAAAGAGAAGAAAGACTTGTACTCTTCTTCGCTCACGGACAGCCTCTTCGATGTGCCCACCTGGGTGACAGGAGAGTGGTCTGAGTGCTCTAAGAGCTGTGGGTCTGGGTGGTCCAGGAGGACTGTTGAATGTAGAGACGGAGAAGGACTCCTCTCCAGCCAGTGCGACAAAAACGACCGGCCCACAGACATCAGGCCCTGTGGGGACCTGCCGTGCCCAATATGGCAGATGGGCCCTTGGTCTGCCTGCTCACAAACTTGCGGCCAAGGCGAACGTCGGCGCAGCGTCCTGTGCATAGACTACACCGGAAAGACTGTTGATCCAGAGCGATGTGACCCAAACAAAATCCCAGAGCCCATCTCTGGAGAATGCAGTAACCGTGACTGCTTATGAAGACGGTTAAACACTTCCTGAGAGCACATGTCAGCCATGGACAGATTATTGAGTAAGTGTTCTGGGAACAGGTGTGGGAGCACAAATACGTCCACACTAGCTAGATGAAATAGTTGGCATGAGTGTTTACACTCTGTTTCAGAACAAATCTACATCCACACCACATCACTTGCAACAACCGGGCCAACAATAGCTTGAAGACCGATGTGTGCTGCTAGGTGTTTCTTGGTTCAAGATATCCTGGTTTTGCTGTTTAAAGGTCAGAGTTACTGGTCATAATACACTACCCATTTATCCTTTAACACTGGAGTTTTAGGCCATTCTTTTGACTACTGTAACCTCCCAACTGTTTCGCAATGAACGTAATTCCTGCACATTCTGAAGCAGAGAAAAGCAGCCTTGTGCTGATATTCAACACTTTACAGTTGTCAAGTGTTTACGCTATCAACATGAATCCGCTGAATTTGACGGAGAGAATATAAGTTTTGGACCGTCACACAACACTTTGCGTAAGTAATGTGTTGCAAATCAGCAGAATCCGAATCAGCTGATTCCTGTTGATCGCGTGGAGTTATGGCATGGTAAAGAGCAGGTGCTATTTAATTGGTGTTAAAGGGTTAAACACATCATCTCTGTTACTTTAAGTAGTCTCAAATAGATACAAAGAAAAAAAAACTGACACATTTGTTCCAAACTGCCAAAAAATCTAATTTCTAAACCTTATGGTGCATTCACACCGAACGCGGCGGAGGTGTCAAGTTTTAATGTTAAGTCAATGTAAAGACGTGATCTGCTGCAGCGCCGGGCAATTTCGGCGGCGGACTTGACATGGTGCCTCAACCAATCAGGGCCTCAGCTTTAGGCATGTGACGTTTTCAGTGACTAGATCAAAGAGTAGAAATAAACATTCAAGATGACGGCTTGATGCATGGATCTTTGTCATGAACTTCCATCCATTTGCTCGACCCACAGGGACCGCTAGGTTCTCAGAAACTGTCCAAGATACTGTTAGGCAAAGGCAGGATACACTCTGGATAGATCACCAGCCCGTCACAGAGCTTATTGAGCTGGCTGGACGGCTATGCTAGCCAGGGATAGCTTAGCGAGCTAGTGAGCTCCGCTCCCCAGGCTCCGGCAGGGCTGACGGTGATTACTGTTGTCCAGGCGTCCGGCAGATCTAGCGAGGTCTACTGTCCTGGTTATGGGTCTCTTGGCAATAGAGGATGTTCTGCTTGCCCACCAACGGTTAGCTGCACGGCAGTCCAGAGATCTGCCACGGGTGCCATTGTAGCATGCGGTATCGCTGTAGCTTCATGGGCTAGCTTCATTTCTTATTTTCATCAAGACAATCATTAAAGGATCCCCCAGTTTTATTCTCATTTCCCCCCTTTTGGATTGGCTCAAACTGGACCACAGAAAGACGGAAGTAACATTTAAAAGGTGCAGCTCTCTCTGCACAAGTGAAGAAACCTGGAGAGACTCTGACAGATCTGGTAAAAAAAAAAAAAAAACACAGCAATGTGCCGGCACCAACTGTAGAGCTCTCCAAAACATGTAAACCCAAGATACTCACTCAACATCATCCATGATATGGCAAAGAATGAATTCCAGAAGAACTTTGGCGTTGCTCGCCACAAAGAAGAGATGGCAGATGCAAATTTGACCCGTTCGGTGTGAAAATACTATTTTAAAAAGAAAAAGGCATTCTGGTTCTGTCAGTTCCAGGGATATACTGTTAACTACTTACCAGATGCTCATATGAGGAACAATTCTGTTCCCAATGTTTTAACAGCAGAGATAAAGACCTACAAACCTGGTTAGACTGCGAACAAGCTGATGTTCACTTATAAATCAAGGCTACTCACATTGTCCAAATAATTACAGAATTGTCTTTGTGATGGATCGGTAAAAGTGAGTCTCCAGTTTGACCCCACAAACCAAAGCCACAACTTTCGATGTGAAACAAAGACTAAAATGTTCCAAACTGATCTGCTTATGAGGGTTTTTGTGGCCATAAAAGACTCAAAAACAATGAAGAGATGTGGTGTAGATGTAACCTGAGGTTCTGAAACCTTTCATCAATCCACCAAAGTTGACATGGCAGCAATCAGGTTAGTTTTTAAACCTTAACATGTTTAAGTCCAAAATTCTTTCCAAGTTAGCAGCTTTCTGCAATGGCAACAGGATTTTGGCAGAGTGTGGTCTCTTATGTTCATTTAACCACTATTGATGTCAGAAAGTGTTGAAATCTACCTCAGAGTGAACATGTGATATTTTGTAATGCTACTCGGTAACGGTCTGGCAGTGCTTTCTCCAGAATAAGATGTTTTTTAAGCTTGCTCACAAAGAAACTAAAAAATCTGATCAATAGTTTGATCTATTTTGGATCAGCAGGACCCAGAAGTTTGGAATGAAACCTGCTGTTGAAAGCCATGATGGTCTGAATGTACCTCCATCTGTCCTAAAGCTTCTGTTCACGGAACGATTGTTCTTTTCTGCTGTCACACTTTAACAGGTTGAGGTGGCCAGCTCAGAGACTACATAACACATTTTCCAGTAAAAAGGATGCTGGTGCTTAGCTGGTTCCACTCAGGTTCATCCAAATTACCTGTTTGTTTCCCACAAACCTTAAACCAAGTCAGTGTTGGGTTATTACATAATCTACAGAATCTTTATGCAGTTAATTACATCAATCTAGAAACAGAAGAAAGAAGAATTGTCCAGGCAGACATTGTAAACATTCAGGAGTCTATAGTATCCTCATAAGCTCTACTCCTGTCCTCCCAAACTTGTCCTGACCATCTGTTTGTGTCTGTGTTTTATCATCAAGAAAACTTTTAGAGGACAACCACAATTCCAGAAAATCTTGGGTTTCTTGTTTGCACCAATTTTGTTTATTTGTCACTAGTTTACAGATTAGAATTTGGTTACTTTCCCCACAAAGAATTGATGTGCAGGGCATGAAGGGGTTCTCCGCTTTGACCCTGGAAGAGTTGATGCCAGTTAGAACCAGCATGGAGAGCCAAGAGCTGGACGTTAAGTGATGAAAATAAAAAAAACTGGTGCTTTAAGTCAGGCTGTGGCTCCAGACTGGCACTGGGATCAACGAAAATGAGCTTCTGTGATGCTAGCACGGAGCAGGTGCAGAAGTACCTGGGAGTTCTCACTACTGATGTTCACCATCAATGGGGTTGGCTGCATTTGCTCATGTTGGAGAAACTCTGGCCCCTCTAAATAAATGAAAGCAAGTCGCACATGAAGGGTTGACACCTGAACTACCAGACTTTATCTATTTGTTGCTATCAGAAAGATCAAACTTTCCTCAGAGCAGCCTGCAATTTAATATATTTTCTAAACTGTGTAACTGAAGTGCTTTGTTTGTGTAATAGAGTATTTACCAATTGTTTTGTAATTTTAGATGTATTATTTTTATTTTGTTTATAGGCACTCACAGCTATTGTATGATTTGTGTGTGTATATTAGGCTTGTTTATTCTTTGCAGTAAAAATGTAATATAAAATGATCCACTAATATTCCTTCAGTGAAGGAAAGTACCATTTTAGTGACAGCTTAAAAAAGCTATTTATTTTTGTAAAGTTTTTTTTATACTTATAATTAACATTGCAGGTGCTGTTGTCTTTGTAAAAATGTCAGTTAAACACATTTATGTCTGTAAATGGTTGTTTGTTTTTTCTGGTGTAAGTGAATCTGCGCAAATATGAACATATTATAAAATGATTTCAGTCTAAAGCCTGATTTTTTTGGCACAAAAATGCAATTAAAATATTTTTGGGGCATATTTATATGCACTTTTTTCCATAAACGCAATATAAGACTTTAAATGTGATGCTTTCTTTAAAGTAATCCTCTCACAACATTTAATTGTTAGACTGAAATAAATGATTCACGTCTATTAAAGATCTTTTTGACTCAGAACAAGGAATATTTTCAGAGAAAAAAGGAAGTAAGAATGTCGAGCTACGGAAAAATACTTTCTATCACTTCTCTTTCTGTTTTTGGACAAATAAATCAAGAAATGAATATATGGTCGGTCCTTTAAACCAGGGATCCCCGAACTACGACCCACAGAAACGCTAATCGAGATCCACATAGAACGTGACTTTTTAAACCACCCTTCTGCAGTCGGAATTATGATGGAAGATGATACACTATTGGTTTAGAAGTGATTCACTTTTTCTTTATTTCTTAATTACTAATATTTTTTTTTCTGCACGATTTTTTGACGTTTATAGCTCTACAGCTCATTCAGTTGTTAAAATATTCAGCTCTTTTCATGCTATAGCTTCTTCAACTGTTTTGGCAGTCATTAGAATTTCTAGGTTATTTTGGGGTTTAGCTAATAATTTAGCAACATGCTAGCTGTTTTGGCTGATTAAGGCTTTTTTTCTGTTATTTAGCCTAATTTGGCATTTCGTTAATAGCCTAGCTTAGCTATCTATCAACTTCGGCGTTTGAAGCTATTAGATTCAGCTATCAACTTCAGCATTTTCAGTGGCCACATTCAGCTTACAGCATTCACACTAGCATCATTGCAGGTAAATCTTCATAACTAGTTTTAAAAGTGTTTAGGTATTTTTTTTTCTATGCAGATTACTGAAATGGATGGTTACATTTGGCTATGTGTGGCTTTCTGAAATAAATGTTTATGTTTAGGCTGTGATTATTACACTTTTTCTGCCTACAAACTGACCCCACATCAAAGAAGAAAACAGTTATGTGGCCCTCACAAGAAAAAGTCTGGGGACCCCTGCTTAAATCTAATGGTTTTCTTCAGTAACAGCAGCCTGCTTCACTAATTTTATCTGGAGGCTACCACAGCAGCAGCTACAACAAATATCTAACTCACCCGCAGGCTTTTCTGCTAAACTTTGATGCTTGGTTTTGTTTTCCTTGAGAAGATGTGGTGCTACACAGACATTATGAACTGCCAGTTTAAGAAAGTTGTGCCAATTTCTCACCATAGAACCCAAGATTTTATTTAGGACATCATAGAAAAGAAAAGATGTGCCTCATTACCTCAAACGAATTATTATGATATGCTCAGAATGATTACTACTCCATGAGTGTGATGGTGGAGCATTGTAAATTATGCATACAGTATAATTACCAGAGGAAAAGTTAAGCACATTAAAGGAGTACTCAATTGTGGTATATTGGTGTTTTATACCACTAGGATACAGAAAAGTACTATTTTAAAACAACTCATGTTGTACATTTAGTTGTGATAAATCTCAGCGCATTTTGTGTGCTAAAATGAGACAGCATTGAGTTCAATTCGTGTGAATTAGCATTTATAAATGTTGACTTGTAAAATATGCTGAAAGTTTTTTTTTTTCCATATTAGCTGTGAAAGCTGTCAAATGTTGCACTTCCTGTTTCCTCCAGCCAGCACAGTAGGGGCTCCGCGGTGCATTGTGGGAGTAAAAACAGACTGTCGGGGCACACAAAGGACCGAAACCAGAATCTTTGCAGGTCTGAGGTTGACTGCCTGGTGATGCGGGTGGTCGTGAACGTTAACTGAAGCCGTCTCGAGGCCGCTGGGCGGCTGGCATCCGCGGGAAGCGCGCGGGGAATGAGCGCAAGCGCAGCGGAGCGACGCCGCTGCTTCTCCCGCTGAGCATTGTCCGCGGAGCCGTCGGTCTCCCGAGGCCCGGCCGCCACCGCGCGCCTCGCACCTGAACGTAAGCCCTCCCCGCACGGTGCTCGGCATCAGCCTTAGCCTGCAGTTTGGACCGTAATGTGCAGTTTTTGGTGTCGGTTCGGTGATCGGACGGGATGCGCGGAGCCTTGGCGCCCTGCTGCGTCAGCCAGCGTTAGCTTCGAAGCTAACGGGAGCTAGCCTCTCTGTGGTCGCCTTTATTCCCGGATAAAACAGCATTCCAAAGATATTATCCTTCACCCAGATATCACAAACAAGCTAACAGGACTCAGTGGTTAGGGTCCCTTTGAGTGTTCTCCACGGCATGAATGATAGTGAAGGATTTTATCGTGACATGCTACATAAACAAAGGTACTGTCCAAACTGTAGCTTCGCAGGTGTACCAGCACAACATTTAGCTTTGTTTAAGACTTTAGTATAACTTAACATGGTTAAGTTGGTGGCAATTCCTTTTTTCGTATTTGTTTGGAAAGGCTTTAGTGCGTGGAACGATTTCATTTGAGTTCAGACAGTACACTCGTTCTTTTATTTTGACAGTCAGAGGTGGTTGACTTCCTGTGTTGTTGTTTCCACTAGGAAAAGAAAGAAAGAAAGTAGCTATGAAAGTTTCTTTAAAGGGGTCATACCATGAAAATTCTACTTTTTGAGGTTTTATGCTCATTTTATAGTTCGTTCCTCACTATAAAGAACCCCAAAGTGGTATTTTGATTTGTTCATGCATTTACAAGTAATTGTCTAAAAACCTGCACTGCTTGCAGCAGCCCAGTAAGCAGGTGTTATCATGCTGACGTCAGCATGATGTGAACCGCCCCCTCCAAGACGTGTCTGTGCTGCAAGCTCCGCCCCCAGACTACAACAAACGCAGCCACTTGTAGCTCTTCTTTTATGTAATCTGCAGAGAAAACGGCAGATCGTGAGACAATGTCTTTTAAGTGTAGATATTGTTTTTCTTAGCTGCGTGAGATTTAGGTGTTTGTTTAGAGCCAGCACATCAGAAGTGGTTGGATTTTATCTTCGGGAGTGCGACAAGCGGTCGACATGGCTGGGTCAGCAGTTTCCCTGAATTATTTTATGTTTGGCCAAGGAGCCACCATGGATTAGGGGCAAGTCGGTGTCGCAAAAAGCCCTATTAAATATGTGTTTTGAACAGTGACTGTTTATGAGAACTGGACTGAGCTAGTGTGACGTCACTCATAGAAAATGACAATGAAACAAAGTCAATTCAGTCGCAGCTTTTTTCAGGGTGACTGCAGGTCCTGAAAAAGTCTTAAATTGTATTAAAGTCCAGTAGAATGGGTCTTAATTTTTTTCTCGATAGCACAATGTGACTTCACAAGACAGTAGGGCTGCCCAATATGGAACGTTTCATATCTCAATATAGTTTTTTCCATATTGAGTGATATATATCACAATATAACCCAAATAACTATAGTTAAACTTGAACGCTCTGCAGCTCAAAAAAGAAATGTGTAATTATCAGGCAAATTGATTAGTTTTAAATATTTATTTCCTATCATACTTTAAACAGATGCACTGAAAATCATGTAACTAGTTCTTTTAAGTAACTCAGAACACTATATATATAATATATATATATATATATATTATATATATATATATATATATATATATATATTAGTGATGCAACGATACAGTTTGCTCACACTTCGATGTGTACCTCGATACGAGGGTTGTGGTTTGGTACATATGGAAAAAAAAAACCTGAAATCCTATTATTCCACAGATTTTGATTTATTTTGCAAACCGAAACAACATATCAAAGAAATCAGAATTTTTTCAAGTGCATAGCTTAAACAGAACTCCTGTAAACTTGTAAACATTAAATTTGTAAACGATTTAATCAAGTGTAAAAGTGTTTCTGTCCTTGTAAACATGAATATAATAAACTCCAACAATCTAAGCTGTTCTCTTAAGTCTTGACATTCTGCAGTACTGCACTCTTTATTTTCCAGTGTCATATAATGCACATTTACAGAGATTTTAGTTCTGTTACCTAGGAAGTCCAGCTGTACGTGGAAAGTTGTGAGTTTTTACTAAGTCATCTTCAGTCTCTTTGTTCACTTGTTCATAAAGTTCAGTTAAATGTAGATTTTTCTGTGAAATCTGGACGTGCTGGTACACTAAATTGTAGATCAACTGTTTTCATTAAATGACAAAAGTCCTCATTATCAACCACTGAAAAAAGACTGCAGATCTTTACCAATAAACACTCTGATGGAGTCAGATATTTTCTTGTGTTTATCTGAGGTAACACTGGAAGTCTTTAGAAATAGATCTGGGATGTTTTCATCAGTTGTTCAACTTTAACATTCTGACATCAAAGGTTGGCGGTCATGTTGGACGTGTATCTCCACATTGTACAATAGAAGAGGTAAATCTTGCAGATATGGAACTTCTTGTGACACATTTATCTCCCTGATCCTCATATTTGACGGCGAACCCTAGATCTCTTCACACCGCAGGTTTCAGTGTTGGTGGCGCATCTGTAAACACGAGCCTAAAGCTGCTCACACACCGGCCGTCTGCGTAGACTCGCATTTAATCAACCACCAAAATGAAAAGTCAGTGAAAACGTGAGCAGTCCAGGTAATTCTGCTTTCTGCGCGTTTGCAGAGACTCGCCACTGAAAGCGGGCGCTCAAACGAGCGCCGACGCTACCATGCTGTGACTGTCGCGGTTGTTTGGGCAACTAAACTGAAAATGAATGCAAAAGCTTTCAACTTTCAAAAGAAAATGTAAATAAAATAGACCACTAAACTGTTTGTTCAGTTCCATAAAAAATAAAGCATTAATTCCACGTATAAATTCTAATGTTTTCAGACTTTACAGAACTAACATAAAATTATTATAACATTTTACACATAAATATCATAGGTGTTTTACTTTTGAACTTTTTTCTAAATTTCTTTAAAGATAATTAAATTACATAGTAATTTCTAAATGGTCTGAACATGTCTCTGTTGTCATCTAACTGTAAACTCAAATTCAAACACAATACATTTCTTAATTCTGTCTCCATGTGATTACATTTTATATTAAAAATGAATCTTCTGGAGGCAGAATTAAGGAAAGAGCATTTTCTGTCAATCTGCCCCCCTTTGCTAAATCTATCCTTATTTTCTCTGCAAGTTTTGAGTTTACAATAAAGAAGACAGTAAAGTAAAACTTTAAAAGAAGACAATAAAGATGTGTTGATGGTGTATATGAATTAATTTTATGCTATTTCATTTTTTTAAGAGTCAAAAGACCTGTCTTTGTCTTCCTCTGGTTCAGACCACAGGTGACTGACTGACAGCTCTCCTCTTAGAGGTACTGAAGGGCCTTTTAGCTAGGGATGTCCCGATCAGGTTTTTTGGACCCGATTCGATTCAGAATCATTGGTTTTTGTGTATCTGCTGATACCGAGTCCCGATCCAGTTTAAACTGTTGCAGAATTCTGCTGGGTTTTACGGCGACAACGTTTTGTGATCTGTTCATACATGCTGACATCTAGTGGAGGATTTATCTGGAATAATAAGATTGAAATATAAAGCACTAGGGGTGTAACGGATCACAAAACTCATGGTTCGGTCGGATCGTGTCACGGTTTTAGGGTCACGGTTCGGATCGTTTTTCGGATCAGTGAAAAGTAAAAAAAAAAAAAACAAACAAAAAAAAAAACAATATAAAAGCTAAATTCATTTTTGGAAATGCTTCAAATCATAAATTCAATAAGCATTTAAAGTACTTCAGACACACAATATTTACATATTTAACATCAAAACATTTGGTCATTGAAGCCTATTTATTAAAACAAAACATTTGTAAACTTTGAACACAGACAAAATGCTAAAACATGAAGTTTCTGATGACATTTTCATGTCTTTAGACCAAATCTACAAAAACTGAGATAAAAGAATGTTTAAAAATAGTGTTGAAAATACCAAATCAATCTAGATAATTCCTTAAAAGTTAAATTATAAATAAAACAGTTAAAATTAATTTTGGTATTAACTGCTTTATTAAAACTACCTGTGGGAACATTTAAATGTTTTAAATAATAATTATCTGTAAAACGTGGCACTTCCGCGCTCGCTTTTCCTGATGAATTTTGACACATTTCGCCTTCCATACATGGTTCGGTGACGGTACCGGCGGGCGAGTCCGTTACGGAGCTGCAGCTTTCCCCTGTGCGGGACAGTTGCTGCTTTAAACTGGAAGATTCTTTGAACCCAGTAATAGAAATGTGTACCGATGCTTTTATTCAGCTCCTAAGATTAAATAAACCTGATATCTATCGATCTTCGTCCTTCATTATGAATCTGAGAAAAGGTTTTGACAGAAGCTCCTCCCACACGCAGCGGGAGCTTCAGGTAAACAGACTTTAGGAAAACCGGGAAGCAGCTGCTTCAGGGCTCTTCAAAACAAAGAGGATTTTCAGGAATATGACGACAATTTAATTCGATGTGAACGGACAATTGGTATAAATTATGATAGCGTGAGGTGCGCACGTGTGTGTGCGTGTTTTTTTTTTCTTTTGGGGGGGGCCGCGATCCGCGGGTCAGACCTGGCCCGAACCGTGGCGTCTGATCCGTACGGATCACGGATCTTCTGTGATCCGTTACACCCCTATAAAGCACTGATCCTAATAAGAATACATAAAACATCTGATACTGATTGGGGGAAAAACTCAGATACCGATCGAGTCATCCACCATGTAATCGGCCCCGATTTCTGATCACATGATCGGATCGGGACATCCCTACTTTTAGCTGTGCTAAAGAGAAGAAACAACTAATTTGTGATAGAAAATAAAAGACATATTCATAGAAAACCAGAGAGCAAGGACCGATTAGAAATCAATAAAGGAGTTCCTTAGGAAATTTTTTTTTCCTAAGGAACTCTTGATGTGACCACGGAAATGTGAACGGCGGCTCATTTGACAGCAGTTGGAAAGGATTGTAAATGAATGAAAGAGCATTTGGATGTTAGCTTTCATTATTTTCTGCTCTGAGAAACCAATGGATTGAATGGATTGATCACAGAAACGTCAAGAAACATCAAAGAGTCTTTGGTGAACTGGAAGGAGAAAGAATCAGGATTCTGGAGGAAGTTCTGTCCATGAAGATCTGAGCTGACATCCGGATCAGAACCATACGGATGGACATTATCCAGATTGATGGAGGTTTTTATGTAGCAGCGGTGAAGATTTATGCAAGTGAGACACAGAGATATCATAATCAGACAGGAGGGGGATCAGGGGCGGAGCTACTCTGCTCAGCTCCGATAGCCACGCCCCCTCAGAGGAGATTTTAGAAACAGCAGCTTCAGATCAACATGAAAAATGTCTTTTTAAGGCATTTGGTTGTGGGTTTTTGGTTGGAAACTTCATAATCATAATTAAAACACCACTGGGAAAGTTTTTCTTTTTAAATAAAAAAAAAATTATCATTGGGGGAATTTAAAGTTCCACTTCAAAGAGAATAGTTTTTTGGTGGCAATTTTGGAATAGGTGTATAAAGATTGAATCCTAAAATTTCCTTTCGATTTAGGTTGGGAGTGTGAGGGGCTGCACGCTATCGGCAGAGTGAGAGTCGGTCTTTTAAAAAAACAAAGACTTCAAATATTTCATTAATCAATTTTATATTTTTGAAATTGAAGATCAATCAGAGTAAATCAACTGACAGTTGTTTTAATTTTGAAGGGACTCATGAATTCATATTTTCTAAACTAAAGCAAACCAGTTGGGAGATGACATCATCGCCTACAAATATTAGTCATATGTTGGATGTTTTTGTGTAATCTAATCAAAATATCTCCAATAGTTCTCTTGCTCAGGTCTGCCTATGTGTGAACACAAAGAGCCAATCAATCAGTCTGGGCCAGCTCCGATCCAGACTCCGTAGATCGATCATTCGGGTCTTTTCTGGTCCTGGGTGGCTGTGCAGGGCGTTCCTGCGGTCCGTTCCTGACCGGGAGCTGTGCTTCCCTGCGAGCGCCTCTTGGCTCCATCCTTGATATGATGGAAAAATCTCCTGCCTGGCAGACTCCAGGTCTCTCAGACAGCTGCTGAGCGTCCTGCAGCACGCTGGCCCCCGCATGGCTGCACATCTGCTTTGATTGTGGTTACATAAGCTGGAATTTTGTGCTTGGAGCTCCCATCTTTCACTCTGCACCCTCAGAGTTTTACCCTCCAAGACGAGCTGGACGGCCGTTTTTGTTGGGGGGGCTTTTAGCGAAATATTACTTTTGATCTCGATTCAAATTCTGTAACGGCTGAGCTTTGAGTTGGTTTTAACGTCATAAATGAAGGCCAAAACCGTTTTTTCTACTACATTTAAACACCTTTAAGATTTTAACAATGTAAAACTTTGTGACATCAGAAAGTGTTGGAAATTCCTTAAACTTTCAGCAATTTAACAAACTCTTTTTTTTTTTTTTTTTTTTTTTTTCTTTCATCCAGCTTTCAGAACTAGTTTTAATTTTATCAGTTTTTCTAAATTTGTGTTTGGTTTCACGAGACGTTTGTAGCTGCTGGCATCATAAAGACCAGTGTAGAGTATTCTTCCCAAAAATCTGTTGACTTCTGGCCATTTTTAAACAGTTTTGCCATCTCCGTTGCCAATTCTGTCACCTTTTGGCTTTTTTCTGTGTACTTTCTGCTTGAAAGATCCTTCAAACTCTTAACAGTTCAGCGGGGATTTACACTGTAGGTTCATGAATTTTTAAAAAAGTATTCACCTTCATAATTTCATCATTTATTGCCCTTTTTTTTGGAGTGATTTGCTGTAAAACGAGAAGCCAAAGGGAAACATTTTTCTCTTTATAGCTTTTTTTCCCCCCAATCGTTGTTATTCAATTTATAAAAAAATAATCAGTTTTATCAGCTGGCCTTTTCCAGGGAAAGAAGAAATGGGAAGAATTCCACTGGTAGTTGCTATAAAGCAAAGATTTTAGGAGAGAAATGTAGCCAAGATGGAAACTGTAAGGAAAAGAAGTCAAATGAACAAGCCGGTGCTTCGACTGCTGCTGTGTGTGAACAGTCATGTGCATCCAGCTAATGCTTCAGTCACAACTGGCCTCATGGGTTGATGCAGGCTGTCTGCAAGCAGCAGACAAGCGTCTATGAGGCGTGTAGGTCGCCCGAGGTACTTGTAAGATTGTAAACCACTTGGTGAGCCAGTAAACAGAAAATGTTGATGAAGATATTGTTGCAAAAACTTGATCAGTTCGTAGAGGTGAGTGAGTGAGTGAGATGAAGGCGTGTTGTACAGAATTTTCATTTTTTCAACCCTCACCTCTAACCCTGCACACAACACAAGGGGAAGTCTGAGTGTTAAAAATGATGAAATTTGACCAAACAATTTGTGTTGGCGTTAGGGGTGTAACAGATCACGGATAATCCTTAATCCGTACAGATCACTACTCAGTAAAAAAAGGAGTATTCTGTAACTCTTATAGAGTTAATTTTAACTCTGAGTCAGATAACATTTAGTCCTTATGTACACAGTGTTAAAGTGACACTAAACATACAGTTGAATTTCCAGAGTTACATTAACTGTTTTGGGTGTTAATAATTGACTCGATCTGTACCACTTTAACTTTAAAAAGTGTTGAGTAGTTTTTACACTTTGACAAAAACTAACACCCACAGTGCTTTTTATACATAAAAAGTTATGTTAATCACAATGAACTCTAAAAGATACTTTTATTGGAGAAAATTTGAAAAACATTCATAAAATACTTATTGATATTCAGTTATTTAACCAAGTCCAGTTTAACTCCATCTGTGGTTTAGGAGAACATACAAACCAGCTGAAATAACACAAATTCAACTTGAGTATGAATACAATTTTTTAAAAGTCTTGTGATCACACAGGTGAGTGGGGCGGGGCCACAGGCCCTTTGGAACGATTAGAGCCCACTCAGAGAGAATCACCAGGTCCAAGACATTTACATTTTTACTTAGCATCACTTTCTTAAAAAAGTACAGTCATTTTAGACTTTTTATTCTTACCCCGTCAAGGAGATAATAAAGGTACAGAAGGATGATGGCTCATTTTCAATAGAATTTATTGAAAGTTTCATTGTGGGATTTCACTTGTGCAAAAAAAAAAAAAGATTTTCAAGTAGTTCACATTGCTCATTTAGAACAGCATGCCACAGTAACAGTGGGGTTGTGTAACGGCACGTTTTTTTGCCATCACAAAAACAAGTAAACAGTAAAATATCAAATAATGAAGTAAATGGTTCCATGGGCTCACATAAGACAAATCCACTGACATCAGGTCAACTTGTAATGGCAAGCGATGGCATTGGTGATAAAGAAGTGGGGGTTTCTCTCCCACTTGGGCCTGCAGGAGATGGGGTTGAGTGTGTGTCGTACTGGAATGGAGATGTTCTTGAATGTCAGTTCCATCTGAAAAACATGAAGAATACATCGAAGCTTCTACGATGAGATAGTTATGTTCCATCCTAAAAATGAACTTTTAGAGCTGGAGAATCATGTACTTGGGCATCAGCTATAATAAGATAGTGGATAATAAGATATCCAGACATGCTTCTGAAACATGTTGTTTGTTGAAACGAGCCCCAGCATACCCTCAGCACTGGCAGATCAAAAACAGGTGAAATTCATAAAATAAACCAAAACTAAACCAAACAAACACGTGACCTAAAAATAAACAAAGAAAATGTTTATTAAAGAAAATGTGTGTTTTTATTCAAGAATGAGTTGTTGAAATGTGTTGGAGTATCCTGCCATCTCAGAGGGACAACACGTCAATGTAAAGCACGTGTCAAAGTCGAGGCCCGGGGGCCGGATCCGGCCCTCCAGATCATTATATTTTATTGTTATTAATGGCCTGATGTTATTTTTTTCTTATTTATAACTTGTATAATTTTGACAAAATACATATTTTTTGGAGAGTAAAGTATTGAAAGTTATTTAAGGTTTAAGTTGATTTATTCTGGAATAATATTTCTGCCTTTTCATAATTATTTTTAAAAAGTTACAGTTTTAAAGTTAAAAAATTGTCATTCTTTTAGCTTTTTGGACTATTTTGGCATTTACTAAGATTTTTTTTTTAGGCTTACTTTGGAGTTTAGCTTATATTTCAGCTACATGCTAGCTGTTTAGGCTAATTTAGGCTTTTGTTGGGGGGGGGGGGGGGGGTTTGAAGTTTAACTAGTTTTTCCAGCTACATTCTAGCTGTTTTGGCAAACCTAAATCTTTTTTTTTTTAAAAGATAACTTGGCATTTAGCTGATATTTTAGCTGGCTTCAGTAATTTCAGCTAACAGCATTAGCATCTTCAGCAGCCAAATTCAACTTACAGCATTCACACTAGCATAATATCGGGTAATGCTGTATACTGTGTATGTAGTTCATAATTATGTTAAAAAGTTATGCTTTTAAAGTTTTTAAAGCTTAATTTTAGAGTGTTCAATAAATATTTATCCTGTCCGGCCCGAGACCTAAGGTATGTTTTGGATTGTAGCCCCTTGTGCGATTGAGTTTGACACTCCCTGATGTAAGGCTTGGGTCATCTGGACCCCATAAGATAGCACAAAGACTAAAGTTGAACTCTATTTATCTATTCTATCTTTCTTTGGCAGCCCTCATCTGTACCAAATCTTTCTGCATGACTTCCTGAGACCTAAAGTGGTTGTTCTTTTGTGGTCTCTCTGCAGGAGTTGTCCGTGAAGAGACTCCAGCATGGGGGCCAAAACCTTCACCCACAGTTCTGCCTCCCACAGCCAGGAGATGCTGGAGAAGCTCAACGCCCTGCGGAACGAGGGGCACCTGTGTGACGTCACCATCAGGGTCCAGGACAAGCTCTTCCTGGCCCACAAAGTGGTCCTGGCCTGCTGCAGCGAGTTCTTCCGCTCCAAGCTAGTGGGCCGTCCCGACGAGGAGGACAAATTTGTGCTGGACCTCCATCACGTGACCGTCAGCGGGTTTGCGCCGCTGCTGGAGTATGCGTACACCTCCACCCTCTCCATCAGCACGGAGAACATCATCGACGTCCTGGCAGCTGCCAGCTACATGCAGATGTTCGCGGTGGCCAGCACCTGCTCCGAGTTCATGAAGTCCAGCATTCTGTGGAGCCCGTCGAACAACAGCAACAATAACAACAACATCACCGCAGAGAAGCCCCACGAGTCCGCTCCGGAGAGCGCCACGTCAAACTGCGCTCTGACGCCACTGGACGGCAGCGTGTCTCCCGTGTCCTCGGACTGCAGCGTCATGGAGAGAAACGTTCCCGTGTGCCGCGAGTCGCGGCGGAAACGCAAAAGCTTTGTGACCATGGCGTCACCCGAGAGTCCTCTCAAGTGCACCACGCAGATGGTCACCACGTCCCCGCAGATCCCCAACCCGTCCCCGTCTTTTTCAGATAGCACAGCGCAGCCCGTGGAGTCTTCCCTCGCCTTCCCCTGGACTTTCCCCTTCGGCATCGACCGCAGGTTCCACTCGGACAAGTCCAAGCACTCGGAAAGCCCTCGCTGTCTGGAGCAGGGCAACTCTGCCGGCTCAGAGGTGGTGGTCAGCCGCCGCCTGACCGACTTCCTGTCTTGCGAGAGCTCCAAAGTCGTGTCCTCCCCCACAGCAGCAGAGGAGGAGGACGTCCGCGTGAAGGTGGAGCGTCTGAGTGACGAGGAGGTCCAGGAGGCGTCGTCGCAGCCGGTCAGCGCCTCCCAGAGCTCGCTGAGCGACCAGCAGACGGTGCCGGGGAGTGAGCAGGTCCAAGAAGAGCTCCTCATCAGTCCGCAGTCGTCTTCTATAGGTGGGCCTCTTCCTCGTGTGTCCTCAGAATATCCATTTGCTCAAACTGGCGGCCAAGTCGATATTTTGTGGCCCCGCCTTAATCTGGAAGTTCAGTGTCTACTAAGCAATTTGATGATAGAAGATGAAGATATTACTCAGTAGTACATCGACATGAACAAATGTTCAATCAACTTGTTCAGTAGACATAGATAATGAACATAGACAGTGGATGCAAAAACAGGTTTTTGGCACAAATGGAACCCCGTACAGTCCAAGGTAAATAGAGTTTGAGACCCTGGCTTAAACATTTAAAAGAAAAAAAGCTCAATATCTTAAACTTTGCTCTTCATGATGGTAATTTCTCTGAAAGAATTCCTTCTTTATGAATGCAATGTTTTGGTTGAATCTGGGCTCCCTTTGAGAAAGAGGCTGTATGTTTTACTTTAGCTCTCTCTGGTTCTTCGTTTTCATCAAACGTGACTTAGGTGTCAAATTGCTGGTTGCTAATATAAAAAAAAAGAAATAAAAAGAAATGTGTTCATGAACTGGAATCTCCTGATGCATCTGGGAGGAGCTGTTGTCCAAAGTTTTTAGCCTCAGGGAAGCATTGATTGTATATCTGATTATTTCATATACAGTCAATGCATGGAAGACACGAATGATGTTTAGTGATCAGGTTTATTTTGAAGAGCTTTCATCAATAATAGGTCTCCGTGTCTGGGTTCATGAGATCATTCAGAGATTCTCAGTACGTTAGTTTCATCATCTACTGCAGGAGCTGCGTCTGACTGACTGACCGACGCTGTCAGCGGTTCTTCAAATATGAATACAATGAGAGAACTTTTATATATGTATAGATATTAAATTGTGTAAAAAAAGAAAAACATCATAAAGTTCAGGAAGAGAAGGATCAGAAATTCAGATATTTGAACTCTGTAAACATTGCGCCTCTCTGACGCTTGCTCGTCCCGGGACAGTCTGATGCTTCAGGTGTGTGTATGTGAGGTGGTTGTACAGTTGAGACAGTTTTCCAGACGCTCCACTGCTTGCTCTGATGAAAGTGCAGACATGAATAAAGTTTTGAGAGCGTATTATTTGGTGAAGGGTCTCCATGGGCGGGAGGGGGAGGGGGGTGAGGCCATTCTTTCCGTCATTTCCTGACTGTTTTCTCTCTGCTGTCATTTCTGTCAGATTCTTGAAGCTCTGCCACAAAGCTTCCCGAACACCTCTTACTCACTTCTAAAAAAACATAAAAATAAAGACTCCCCCTCTAAGCTGTTCAAATGGAACAATATTTGTTACCACGGCAACCAGCGATGTGCCACAAAAGCTGAGCTCATCGTAAACCTGCCGTTTTGGCAGGAAAAAGTTATTGACTGACAAAGACACATCTCTTATTTTTAGAGTTCCAGGCAGGAGGGGTAATATTTTCCTCTGGTGCTTTGACTGCTTGATTTTATTTAGAAATACAGCATGTGTTTTTGTACAGGGTTAAAGAGTAGAGAGCAGAAGAAAGCTTACTAGTGATGTCTGCTGATGCTGCTGGAAGCAAACCTGTGGAGGGTTTATGGTGACTCATCTGTTCCCCCGCAGGTTCCATGGACGAGGGTGTGTCGGAGGGCTTACCGTCGATGCAGGGCACCTCGAACGCTGGAGGACACGCAGAGGATGACGAGAGGTACACGGGCTCGCCGGAGCATGCAGACGTGGAGTCTGATAACACGTCATCCCGAGGTGATGCTGGATTTGAGCTGTCACAGCCTCCAGCTGAAATCCCATAAAAGCTGATGACACCTCAGACTTTTCCACTTCAGCCTCAACAGTTTATCCTCCTCAGTTTTGCTCAGATGTTTCACATTTCTGAAACGGTCGGCGTCATTTGGCGGAAACCGATCCGGACCCTTCCACCCCCTCCCGCCTCATTCTCATTCAGACTCTGGAGGGGAGGGCCCTTCAATGAGCTGTGTCTTTGTGTTTCAGGTTGGAAGGGATTCAGTATCCGTATCACCTGTATATAAGCCCGTCTGCCCGGCCCGGCACCAACGGCCCTGACCGGCCTTTTCAGTGCCCGACCTGCGGAGTCAGATTCACACGCATTCAAAACCTGAAGCAGCACATGCTCATACACTCGGGTAGGTGACACGTCCACGGCGACTGCGGTCAAAGCAGAACCTGGAAGAGTGTCGGGATGTTTGGCAGAAATGATTGGAAGGATCCTGTCTGGCACAGCAGGGATCAAAGTGACGAGCAAAATGAGTTGACTGAACCTTTGAATAAAACTTGTACTTTCTACTAGAACTGCCACAAATGATTATTTTAATAGTCGACTAATCATTTAGTATTTTTTCCAATTAGTCGACTAAGCAAAGTGGATGTAAAGCAGACATCATAAGCTTAAACTAACTAAAAATAAAAACAAGATAATGAATGAATCGTGCTGCCTCGGTCCATTAGTTTTTGGTATTAAAACAAGATGAAATCAAATGAGAGAGATAAGGAATATACATCTCATCAAACTCATTCTGACAGATGACCTTTGACCCTACACCAGGGGTGTCAAACTCATTTTGGTTCGGGGGCCGCATTCCACCCGTCTGATCTCAAGTGGGCCGGACCAGAAACATAACAGCAAAATAACCTTTGTTCAATGTGTTATCTTTTGCTTTATTTTTGTTTTGTTTATTTCTTAGTTGCAAAAACAACCTAATAGTCTAATCACTTATTATTACATTTTCATTCACGGAGTCCAAAGTATTTCAAATAAAATGGATTTCACTAAAAAAAAAAAAAAAAAAAAGGTTTATTTAATTTTCTACAGACTGAATGTTTTACATCTGACATTAAAGCAATCCCTATAGTAAACTAAAAAGGGACAATGGAAAAAATATAAATGTTTTAATCAGTGAAAAATCAAACTAAATGAACCTTCTGGAACCGACGGACGCCCTCAGACATCCTGCTGTGCAGCTGTGAGATCGACGTGATAAAATAAACGTTTTTATGTTCTGTAACTGATATTTTATTGAATTAAAGGCAAAATATTTATTTGTAGCAATCTTTGATTTTAATAAATAAGGTGGAAGACAAACTTTGATCAGACGGCTGCAATGCAGGTCAGCTCACCTAGGGTGGGGGCGGAGCTAAACAGAGCTGTCTGCTATTAGAAACCCCACGAGGAGGAATGTGATCTTAATTTTGCTTTGGGACAGAAATGAGTTTTCTACAACATCAACAACCACCTGTGTCGTCAAAAAATCAAGAATAAAGGAATCTGGAAATTTCACCTGAACATTTTTTTTTGTATTTTCAGTAAAAAATGTGTTGATTAGTTTGTTGACTAAATTTAGTGTAGTGGTTTTTATGAAATTACACCCAAAACTCTCATTTTATGTTGTAAAAACAGTTTGTTAAATATTTTGGGGGTTTCCACAGCAAAATAAATCCGATGTTAATTTCTTGATCTTTTGAGTTTCATTTGCTCCCCCTAGTGGTTAAATTGCGCATTGCATCCACTTCTTTAAAGAACCATAACTCGCCACAGGAGTGGGCTAGAAACTTGCTTTCTTTTTTAAAAATTCTTATATATTTTTTTCTTCATAATTGGGCCGGATTAAATCATCTAGCGGGCCGGATACGGCCCGCGGGCCGTATGTTTGACACCTCTGCCCTACACCATCCATCAAACTCGATTTGACTGGTGCCCCGCCCCTTAAGATGTAAAAGTTACATTTCAATTTTATATATAAAGGGTATATAGGGTCAAAGGTCACCTGTCAAAATCACTTTGATGGAACGTATATTCCTCTTCTCTCTAATGATGTTGGCATTTGAAACAAGGAACTATTTTTCACTAAAGAGAAAATTTTGGTCCTATTGACTCAAATATAGCAAAAGTGGATTTTTGGGGCTAAACGCTCTCGACTTTGTACTACACTCTGACTCCATATAATATAAAGTAACGACTGATCGACTGTTAAATTAGTCGTGCACTATTTTAACTGTTGATTAGTCGACTAATCCCGGCAGCCCTATTATAAAGTCATTTCAGTGAGGTCAAATCAGGGTCAGCTTAGAGTGAACAAAAAGCCAGATTGGAAATAAAAAGTGAAAACAGTTTTGAACTCATTATTGGACTACAAGGTGCAGCAGCCAAACAAATACCTAACAAAGAATAAAACATTTTTGGGAGAAATTCATTCAACAAAATACAAGAATGTACATTTCAACAAGAATGGCAAATCCTAATAATGGAATAGATGAAAACAGTAGACTGAATATCTGCATGATTCACTACTGTAACTCATTGATGCTTCTTTAGTAGCTCCACAGATAAACAATTATTCAGTTAACCACGAAGAGCATGCTAGCAAGTCAACTGAACTCTTCAGATCAAAATGCAAAACACTCCTTATGCTGCAGACCAAACAGGATGAACATTTATTGAAAAAACATTAAAACTACATGTTTTAAAACCATAACGTTTTAACATAATTATGAACTAGATGTATAGCGTTACTTGCAATGATACTAGTGTGAATGCTGTAAGCTGAATTTGGCCTCTGAAGATGCTGAAGCTGATATCCAGCTAAAATATCAATTTAATGCCAAAATAACCTAAAAACTAAATGTAAACTTAGGTTAGCTAAAACAGCTAGCATGTAGCTGAAATATTAGCCACACTCCAATATAGCCTAAAAAGTCTTAGTAAATTTCAAAATAGTCCTAAAAGTTAGCAGAACACCCATTTAAAAAACTTTTTAACATGAATATTGATAAAAAAAAAAAGGCAGGAATATTATTCTAGAATAAATCAACTTAAACCCTAAATAACTTTTAATATTTTACTCTCCATAAAAATATATTTTGTTAAAATTATACAAGTTATAAAAGAGGCGCACGATAACATTGATCCATTAATGACAATAAAATAAAAAAATCAGGAGAATTACCTGGAGGGCCGGATCCGGCCCCCGGGCCTCGACTTTACACGTGATTTACGTCACGAAAAGTCTCTTTAATTCTTCATGTTCTGTGTGACTTTGACACAACTGCCCCGTGCTGTGAGGCTGAGCAGCACTTCCTCTGTGACGGCGTCAGTAGCAGATGTTGATGCACACGCGTCTATGTTGTTGCTATGTCGTCATTAGAAACATATAAGCTGCTCCTGAGTGGAAGCCACGGCCTGCCACCTCCAAGCTATGCAAAAAAATGAGACTCCTACTCCAAAAAAATACGTAAAGGAAATTTAGAAAATATGAAAAAATACATACATTTGAAGAAATAGAGAAATCTTGAATAATTATGCTCATCCTTGTTGCATTAACAGTGAAGGCAATTCATTGGTTCACATTAGCACTTCACCGTCACACATTCTCAAACTGACGATGGTTCTGCTGTCGACCAACCAGCAACCACCAGCAGCAATATGGGGTTCAGTGTCTGGCTCAAAGGCACTTTGACACATGGACGTGCAGAGCAGGAACCCCGCCTGCAATCCTACAATCAGACGTCTACTGCTGCAGCACAACTTTCATCTGTTTATTTAGAAACATCCAAAATGTAATGTTACAAATCAAAAAGAAAACGAGTTTGATATTATCTTGTAATTAAAAAACCTCTGAATTTGCTGCCAGATATCTAGTGTAGCATCAGGATCACAGTTTGTCCATCTATTAAATACGCAGCGTGTTTGTTTCAGGAGGGGTTTAGAAATGAACCAGATGAATTGATGAAGACCATATTAATATTTCAGAGGATGACATTTTGTCCCCGTCTGCTGTTCTGTTCTTGTCGCCCCCCCTGCAGGCATTAAGCCCTTCCAATGCGACCGCTGTGGGAAAAAGTTCACTCGGGCCTACTCCCTAAAGATGCATCGGCTGAAGCACGAAGGTAAACGCTGTTTCCGGTGCCAGATTTGTAGCGCCACATTCACGTCCTTCGGTGAATATAAGCACCACATGAGGGTCTCCCGACACATAATCCGCAAGCCGCGGATTTATGAGTGCAAAACATGCGGCGCCATGTTCACCAACTCTGGCAATTTAATTGTACACCTGAGGAGTCTGAACCATGAGGCGTCCGAGCTAGCAAACTACTTCCAGAGCAGGTGAGGAGTCTGGGGTCGCTGAGCCCATTATTTCCTTAGATCTCACCTGCATCCGAACATTTAGTGTAGATTCTAATGCCTATACTTGACTGGTCCTGACTTTGTGTTGTTTTTGTTTTTCTGAGATGATGTTTTTCCTGCTCACTTGTGGTGTTCATGAAGTCTGTTTACTGTCTCTGCTGGGAAAATGCTCTGTTATTTCATGAATTGAAACAATCCTTCTCTGACTTTAAAGTCACTAGCTGCGTTTCCATTACACAAATGCACAAAACCTTATCTAACAATTTGGAAAAACGACAATCTCGCAATGACACAGTTTAAATTCAATCCTAATTATGCGAATAAGCACGAACCAATGCGATTGGTCATTAAAAACACAGGGATAGATCAGAACAAGTATTGTTTTTATATTTGATTCACTAAAATGGATCATTGGGATGACGTCACTGCAGTGTGACACGTGCAGCACAGCTAATCCGTTAACAGTCTCATCTGTTCAACAGTTTAAAATTAACCGTTCTAACAAGGAAGCAGCTGGAGCGTTTTTCTGTTTGAAAACACGACAAGTGTTTTCTGTGGTGGTGCTCGCGCTCATCGTCAAAGGAAACTTCTGCGTCTTATTCAGGCTGAAGCTGCTAAAGTGCAGCTACAGTTGTTGAAGTCTTGGTTGGTGATTTTATGGAGGAGGAGCTTATAATGAGCTGTGACGTTGTGGGATGTCTCGTGGCGCCCGCTGTGCTCAGGGAAAACACTTCATACCAAGAAACGCATTCAATATGAAAAAAGTTTTTCCATTGCAGTTTTGAAAAATGTTTCAATTCTGATATGCACCAAATACCACCTCATCTAAGCACATAAGATTTTTTTGATAAATGTGAGTTTTTTTCACATTTTTAGTGTTTCCATTAAGGGAATTTATGATCAAAAATCCTATTTACCTAATTTCAGAGTTAATGGAAACGCAGCTACAGTCTGTTCTCATCCGTCCAGTCAGGTGATGAAGGATGCATTATCATTTGCTTTTTACCTTTTCTGTGGGTCTTTCTTCATCAAAGCAACACTTGTGTTCAGAAGTGATCATTCATCTACTTCAGGGATCTGCAGCCTTCAGCATTTAGAGAAACATTCAGGAAAACTTTTCACAACCCAGTAGGGGCCACAAAGTCTTCAAATATATAAATATATAAATGTTGACAAAGATTCACATGACTTCCTTTCAAAATAAAAGGCACTATGTGTCACAAAGGATCATGTCAAAGAGGCAAATATAGCAGTAAATAGCCTGATGTCTTAAAACTAGTTTAATTTACGGTTATGGTTATTCTCAGCCAACAATCCATAAATCTAAGTAAATCAGAGCTAATTATGTGAACTTTATATGTTTTAGACAATTTATAATCCTTTACATTTGGCTTCATAATAGACAATCTGCCTGAAATTCTAGTGTCTTAAATATGAATTCTGGTTGAGCTTTCTGGAGAACACCAAATTACTCTGGTAAATAAATAATGGGTATTGTAGTCAGGAGCCTAAACTGTTTGTAGATTAGTTGAATAAACTCGTCTGATTGTTAAAAGTAGTGTGTAGTTTGAAAAATAATGTATATTTAAAATAAAAAAAGTAATGATTCTTCAACTAGAGAGCTACAAAACAGGGGTCAAAGGGCCACATGTGACTCCTGAACCGCTCGGGGCAGACCCCTGCTCTACATCATCAACCTTTTTTTTCCTTTTTCCTTTTATGAACCGTCTCAGGCCGTCACCTGAGTAACCCCACACCTGTAAACACACCATGACGGGCTCATGTTCTGACCTCACCTCAAAGCTGGTGACCTGTAGGTGCACTGTGAGGATGGTTCAGTGACACCAGTGTTTGAAGGTTTAGCAGATATCACAACAAATGTGTTTCAGTTTGAGTCTAATGATTAAGTCTCCTTTCTGTGTTTTATAATCCAACACTTATAAAAGAATACAGGGATTCCTCATTTAAATAACCAGCAGTGGATGAAATCAGTAAAGATTGTTTTAAGTCAGTAAAATCCTCACTACACTCACGATATGATGTGATACGCAATACGTGGCTCATGATATCGTGATAATGCGATTATTGGTATAAATCATCTCTAATAATTCTCATTAACAAATCAAACTTTATTTGTACAGCATTTTCCCAAAAATCCATTTCACTGAAATAAAAACACGATCAAAGTTTAAAACAAACAAAAAAAACATTACTCAAGGACGATTTCTAGAACCCGTACAATACCCTCAACCCCCCCCAACACGCACAAACACACGTCGACACATTTCCACACAGTTTCCAAAAAAAAAAACTAACATAAAAAAAAAATAGTAAAATAATTGAAAGAAGAAATCAGGCTTTTTACCGAACTGAGGAAACCATAGTTTAGGGACCTGCCCACACCATAGTAAACATGAACAGCAGGGCCACTACTTGGAGAAGAATTGTTGTAAAATACAGAACAAATGAGTCTAAAAGGGACACGGCACGAGAGAGATTGATTGACGAGATCAACGGCCAATTAGGATGAAGAACATGAAGCGCTTCTTAAAAAACTTGCAAAGTTGCTCTAAAAAAACTTCAAAACCTCAGACGGCGAAAGATGAGCCGCGATCTAACGAGGGAATACTGTGTCTTACAAATGAGTAAAGTCTCAGTAGTGGAGAACTTTGATAAGGTCCACCTGTTCCTGGAGTGGTAATCCACGTGAGAGTGACTGAAGCCGACAGGATGACTCTCTGTAGCTCCCCGGCTGACGCTCCATTTGGTCCGCGTGCCGTTCTCCCCGTTTCATTGGGAACAGTGTGTCCCGAACCAACCGTCTGAAGCCTCCCTCGCGTCAGCAGAACGCCGTGTCTTCATAAAGTCAGTGGGGGCTTTTATTGCCCAGATTTTTCCACTGCTTGATCAACTGAAGGCTTCACAGGTCTGCATCGCAGCTCGTCGACTCCTCATGCACTCGACAGAAGAAGATCTCTGTCTGAGGTCATCTGAGAGTGGAAAAACCTCTTAACTGCTCCATCAGCTGCTTCTTGAACTCACTGGTTTCCATCAGTCACCCCTACAAGGATGGACCTTCACACTTTAGTTCAGGGCACTAAGATTTGTCTAGTTGTAAAGGATTTAAAAATTTAATTGACCAGAAGTGTCCGCTCCAGTCCTTAACCCTCTAACACTTGAGCTCTAGTGTTTATGATATTGAAGGAGAAAAGCCACTTTTCTCCTTCAGAATCTACTGTAAATATTGTGATAATGGTTGAAAAGTTCCAGTATGTTAAAGATTTTTCGTTTAAGCATACCTAAAGACACCTCAAGAACCAGTTCTGCTAGTGTTTTACTTTCCTCTATCCTACTAATAACTATATAAGTAAGGCGTGTTTTATCAGCTATCACCATTGATATTATCTCAATGAAAAAAGGAAATGAATAAGAGGCTGCACTCTGGCCCTGGAGGACTTGGAATGGACACCTGTGACTAGGAATCACCTTACGATGCAATGTGCTATACAGGGCTCATAATATCAATGATACTGTGATAATTAGTAAAATTCATCTCTAACTCACAATATATAGAACAGCGGTGTCAAACACAATCTCACAAGGAGCCAAAGCACACCTCGCATTTATAGAACACTCTAAGACTACATTTTTTAAACTTTAAAACCGAAACTTTTTAACATAATTATGAACTAGGTGTATAGCATTACCTGTGATGATGCTAGTGTGAACGCTGTAAGATGAATTTGACTGCTGAAGATGCTAATAGCCTGAAAAAAAATCTGTTGGGGGAAAAAAAAAAAAAGCCAAAAGCTAGCAGAATGCTAATTTTTCAAAACCATAACTTTTTAAAATAAATGTCAATAATTAAAAGGCAGGAATATTATTCCAGAATAAATCAACTTAAACCTTAAAAAATATTCAATATTTTACTCTCCATAAAAATATAGTTTGTCATCAAGTTAGAAATGAGCACAAGATAACATCGGGTCATCAATAACAATAAAATAAACTGATCTGGAGGGCCGGATAGAATTACCCAGAGGGCCGGATCCGGCCCCCGGGCCTTGACTTTGACACATGTGATATAGGAGAACGCATATTATTTTAGGAAAATATATCCTCAATTATTTATTAGCTTGAAAGCAATCACAATGAACAACTTGTGTCTTATTTCTGCAACAAATAAAACACACTTTAGTGCAACATTGCTGAGATCAGTAATCAATTCAATTTGAATTATCTGTAAAATTCAGTGTTTACAATAGTAAACACGAACATCAGTGCCACTACTTAGTGCAAAATTGTTGTAAACAACAACAAAATTAAATAATTCCAGTAGCTGGCAGACACTGGTGCTCTTGACGGCCAGTCTTGAAACGTGCGCCCCCTATCTGCCTCCAAAGGGACGTCTCACCAAAAGATGACGAATCTAACGTCTTACAGCCTCTTCAAGTGAAAATGTAAGATCAATACTTGGTGAGAACACATCAAGAGTCAATTGCTGGACTAAATATTGCGATACATCGCAATATCTAAACTTTGGCACACTCGTACTCGTGACCTAGACGGAGGGCTGCTGCTCATTGTGTGTTGCTTTCACCACCTGGGCCTCCCTGGTTGCTGAGATAAAAACCTCCAAATTAGTTGTGAAAATATCTCCTGCAGAAGTGAGAAAAGTCCGATTTGTGAGCACAGATGCATTTAAATGAGACTAAAGTGTAAATTGCACAGCCGACCTTTGACCTCTGGGGCCTAGTAGAAGATGTTTTTCTGCGTACTAAAGCCTGTTTTAGTCAAGCTGCACGCATGCTGCACTGAACCAGAGCTATTCTGTTCAGTTTTTGACAGTGCAATAAAACTGTAAGCACCTGTTTTAGACTCCTCCCACTCTGCTTCTTCTGGGCAGGAGTTTTGGCTTTCACTCTTTCTAAACAGACAGATTTATGGTCGGTTCAGACAGCGTTGAGACTCCGGCCTGTTTGGTTCAAAGCAAAAGCATGGCAAATCCATCCAATCTCCTCATGAGAGAAGGATCGACAGATTATTGATTTTTGTTTTAAAAATTAAAACATTTAAAATGAAAAGTCACCCCACATTTCTGGTGATGGAAAGGTTTGTGAGAAACTGCAACCGCTTGAAACCGCATCAAACCTTCTCGACAAATCTGTCCGACATAAAGATCTCCCTGCTCATTTCTATTCAGAGTGATGAGATTTTAACCTTTTAACACCAGAGCTTTAGCTCCAGTTTTAACCTCCGTAACTATTCAACCATTGATGCAGTGTATCTAGACCAGGGGTCAGCAACCTTTAACAGTAAAAGAACCATTTTGGTTCCTTTTTCTACTGATCAAAACCTAGAAGGAGCCGAATAGTTTTACTTTAGACTTTAAGAAATGTGGATTTGCATTCATGAGCTTCTTTTCTTTATTAGATAATATGATTGATGTCAATTTTTTGCCACGAACAAAAGCAAAAATAAAAGAACTTAGCATCTATCAAAATGGGATTTTTATATATTTTTTTGCGTTTGACAGAAGCTCCAATAACTCAAATAACTAAACAATGTTATTCAGCATACGATAATATGTGCTTTTAACTCATTAAAGTTCAGACTTTTTACCAAAGTTTTGCTTTATATATAGAATCTGTTCATTATGGAGGTAGAGTTGAACAATTGAGACATCTTTAGGTCAACAGAGATGTAAAAATCTACAGAGTTTATCATCTATGTGAACCTCAGACATACATTTATACATTTTGCTAATCTAAATGTAATACATGTTAATTAACCCCTTAATGCTTACATTTGTTTCCAGCTATGGACAAAAAAGATTTTGCTTGTAAGAAGATGCTATATTAAGGAGCTGAAGTGGTTTGTCATTTAAAAAAATACTATTTTATTTTTCTTTGGCTTGATGTTCACCATGGAGAGATAAGAGTCACATGTCGCTCTGGAGCCTCAGGTTACAGACCCTAATCTAGTTCAGCAAAAAATAATTAGGTTAGCTTAAACAGCTAGCATGTAGCTAAAAAATTGCTAAACTTCAAAATATCTTTAAAAAAAAAAAAAAAAAAAAAAAAAGCCTAAATTAGCCAAAAGAGCTAGCATGTAGCTGAAATATTATCTAAACTCAAAAAAAGCCTTAAAAAATCTGGCAGAATGCCCATTTTATTAATAACCATTAATAACGATGAAATGAAATGATGTGGAGGGCCGGATCCGGCCCCCGGGCCTTGACTTTGACACTCCTGTGTAGAGACATGAGTCCATGTTAGCCAACAATATGAGAAGTATTCAGTCAATACTGAAAGCATCTGGACATCACTTTTCATCCCTCTAATATTATGAGTTTGATGGAAGTGTGTTTTTTTCCTTTTTTTTAACCTGCAAATGAGCCGTACTCAAAGATTTCAGGGAAATGTCAATGTGGGATTTTTTTCTAACTGAAGGCATTTTTGAGACTAAACTGTAAATGTTCCTGTGTTGTCAGCTGTAAATGTGTGAACAGTTGTTTCCTCTTTGAATCTGTTTAATCTGACTGAACCCTTGTTGTCTGTGGTCGTTCTGTGGAGGTCAGACTAACAGAAACCCTGTTGGTCGTCTGTCATGAATGTTGTGCTTTGTCGGTGAAATGGTCGCTGATCTCAACCGGCTCTCTGGTTCTTTGCAGTGATTTCCTCGTGCCCGACTACCTGAGCCAGGTACAGGAGGAGGAGGAGGCGCTGGGAGTCCAGTACGAGCTGGAGGAGTCTCAGCATCACCACGCCTTCCCAGGCAGCTCCTCCGGCGCCGCTACCTCCACTGCCACCTCGTCCTCCTCCTCGGTCCAGCTGCCCGTCATCTCCCAGGTCTCGTCCTCCACCCAGATCAGCGAGACCTCCTCTGGCTTCCTGTCACCCGAAGCCCTGGACCCTCTGGAGGCCTCTGCTGTCCTCAAGGCGCACGCGGCCGGGACGGCGGGCGTGGCGGTGGAGACCAAGCTGGATGAGGGCGCGGCAGGCAGCTCCCCGGAGGAGTCTGAGGAGGATCTGCACTCTCACAGCAAGGGGATGGCTTCCATCACCATCGAGTGATTCAAGTCTTCTGCTTGCCTTTAGCACAGTCTCGTCATGTGGGATTATCTGTTGAACGGGAGGAGCCTGTGGACGTGGACACGCCTCCACCGATGGAGATCCTCTGGAATCTGAAGCACTTATTTCTCTGGAGACTCTGGACAGCAGGACGGCTGTCCTTTTTCCCATATGACCTGAACGCAGCACTAAGTGGCTGAACTTTGGTGGTGTGTCAATTCCAAGCCTTGCTCTTCTTTGGAAAGTGCCTGAGAGTTCACCCCTACAGCAGACGTGGAGGGTTTGCTGAACGACAGACGGAGACTCATCTGTGGACTGAATTCCAGAAACTGTCTTCTTACTTTGGTGCCGTGGCTAGCGGCCAGCTCTGTTGTGTCCACGGTATCTCCTGCAATAGCTTGTACTGTAGATCTGCTGTTGGGTGTCGTGAAACATGAAGTGCCAGACGTGTGTGCATTTCTATGATCAACACATTTCATTTTTAGACTTGGAAAACTTGAAACTTTATCGACAGTGTTTCCTAAAGACGTTGGTGCCGTGACTCCTGTTTCTAACCTGTTTTTAACTTTGAGTGGATTCATAAATGATACAATGTGACTTTGACAATTTCAGTGTTAGATTTTCAGCCCGATCAGCGCCTGAATGAGTTACACAGCAGTGTCGGAGTGTCGGGTCCTCCAGGGAGGATCTTCCTAGTGTTCCTGACCGTTGGTCACGTTGGTCATAAGCTTGTGTTCTGTGGTTCAGTCTAGCGCAGCAGCTTTCCTCTCTCGTCGAGTCTGACCGGCCTGAGCGAAAACCAGACCTTTGTTTTAGCGGAGTACTGTGAAGCTTCCAGGCTGGACTGAAGTGGCGGTTCTGATCGTGTATGTGCTTGAACATGTGTGGGCTGGGCAGAAGATGGACGACCTGAACACGTCGGGCGCAGAGACCACGTCTGACCGAAGCGTTCACTACATACCGAGGTTACACAGATCTATCCAGTTTTAAAGAGCATTCACACCAAACACGATTCGTATGACAAACTCGCATGCCCCGCCCCTCTTTCGCAGCGCAACAAATCCTTTGGTCGTCGCCTGTCAAAAATGTATCCCCTAGTTTGACGCTAAGGTCGCGTGTGGGAGGAGCCACCAGTTAATGCTTTATGATGATCGCTATAAGGAACGGTGTTGGTAGATATCTCACTAAGAATGTATGAAGACAAAGATGATGTTTTGATGGTTTGTTTATTCTGAATAGTTCTACAGAAAAATCAATAATCACGTCTCCATGTTTGGGTTTATATGAGTCTGTATGACAGCCACTTCCACTGTGTTTCTGTGACTCTGTGGCTCAGCTTGAAGGCTGACTGTCTCGTATTAACCTGAGGGGAGAAAAATAAGATGAGGAAACCTTTTTTTTTTTTTAAGATGTCTGGAAGACGCCCCCCCCGCAGCAGCGTCTCTCTGTGTGAGTGAGCTCCACAGCAGGAGCGAAAGTCTCTGAAAACGTCCCGTTCCCAAACCTTACTGGTAGATCCGACCTGTCAAACTTCAGATATTTCAATTTTAGCTGTGCATCGCTCTAATCGCGCCGCAGGGCTTCAATTGACCTCAGAGTGCACCTGTACCATTGACTTAACATTAAAACTGGCTGCCTCTGCTGCATGAATCGCGTTTGGTGTGAAAGCACCTTTAGAGCTTCCATTGGGTTCTTTCATGGTCCCATTTAGGAAAAGTTTGATTTCTGTCAACCAGATGACAAAATAAGCTAATTTCCAGAGAGAATCATCAGTGGAGCTGAGCTTCAGATTTATCCCATCAATCCATTTGTCTTCAAAACTTCTGTATTTTCATAGTAAAAACTTCCACTAGTTTGTTATTAATGTGAAGAGTTTATACGGTTTTGCCTTTATTAGGTTTTTATAAGAGCATTTATAATTGAGGTGGAAGGAAATCCAGATGTCCAGAGTATTGGGTCGGAGCTGAAATCATTGATATGAAGGAGTCACTGGTGTTATCCAGGCCACCTAAAGGACAGAAACACCCCAAACAACTCTAGTATTCTTACAATCCTGTTACTCTTAGCACCTTAGACCCGTGGTTTTATCTGACGGGACGTTTCTGAAGCCAGGATGCTTTTGCTGCGTGAAGCAACAGCAAACAGGAAGTGAAGAACCTGCCCAGACACATTCAAAACGTTAAGTTTCTCCTGATGGGCAGAAAGATCTGAGACAAACCAAAAGCTAGACGTCGTCCACAAACAGATCCATATGGTGGTGCGTCAGTGTAGTACTTTAGAGATACAGCAGACACTAGCAGCTAGTTTTCCCTCATCTCTCTCACTGTTTTTTTTGGAGTGTGACTTAAAGAACCCAGCAGACCGAGCAGCAGGAAGAGCATCAGCTCTGTTGTGTTTTTGTTCAGCGATCAAGCTGAAGAACTTTGCTGTCAGGACTAAAGAGATGATGTCATTTTCAAGTGTTCCTTTCTTGAAGCACTAACTAAAGCCTCGTTTCCACTGATGGTTCGGTCCAGTAAAGAGTAGTACGGGACGGTCCGGTTCATTCAGGCGAGCGTTTCCACTGAGCGGTGTGTTTTCACAGCGCATGCGCGGTGTAGACCGCTAGCGTGTTGTTGTAGCAAAGCAACAACAAAAGAGGAATTTAATGTTTAAAGGAGGTTTTGGGCAGGAATACCGAAAAACTGAATCGCTAGCTTAGCGCTATAATGGTAACATTTTGACAAAATGTGTTTCCATGGAGGATAAAATATTTAAAGTTATCTCACATTTAATCTGATTTTATTCTGGAGTAATATTTCTGTCTTATTATTCATAATTATGTTAAAAAGTTACGGTTTTAAAGTTTAAAAAATATAGTTTTAGAGAGTTGAATAAATGTTTATCCTGTTCATCCCGCGACATAAGGTGTGTTTTGGATTTGACCCCTTGTGTGATTGGATTTGACACCCCTGGTTTAATGGGTCCATTTTACAACGGGAACCCTCAAAGTTCTGGACCGTACCACATCGGACCACTCCGTGGAAGCGAGGCTTTAGACACAGATTTTAATGTTCACCTCAAACGATGCGGGCCCCGTCCTCTGTCGGGCTGATCATGAACGCTGGCCCACAACAGCACATTCTCATCCATGACTTGAACAAGTCATACAGTGAGAAGGAAGGACTTGTTTATTGAGAAAACAACTTTCCTGGAGACGATTTGCTTGTTCATTTTTCTGGTGTGTTTTCTAGAAACGAGACATTTTCCTCCCTTTAATGTTGCGTCTTATATCGAGATGTTTTATTTGAAGCTTAAAAGTTCACTTGACTGAAAATGAGACGCACGTTTTGGCGTCTGCAGGGAAACCAAAAGAGCGCCGCTTTGGTCCGCATCTAAACTGTGCCCGATGTGTTTCGGTCTCAGAGGTGGTGAAGTCGACAGCTGATGTTTGAGTGAGAGGAGGGGCGGAGCTTTAGACGGCCTAGGACCCCCCCCAGCCCCCGTCACCCGTGTTGTGCCAATCAGCCGTGCAGGTAGATGTCTGTTGAGTGAAGAGAGGAGGAGAGCTGGGAGGCGGCTTACAGGGTCGTGGGTGAGGGGACATGTTGCACCTTAGCCTCGGAGGGGGGGCTGGCGTTTTCCACCCTTTTTCTTTTTGTAAATCGTCGTGCCATTCGCCCTCGTTTTGTGATCCAGGTTCAAATCCAGCTTTCTCCTCCAGGACCAAATGTTTGTGATTTCATTGGGGATTTGCAGTGGCAATCAGAAATTGCACATGATCAAAGGAAGATAATCATAGTTGGTCCACACTACCCCTGAAAACACTGTACGGCGTTGTGCGTCCCAGAGCCCCGCCTTAGTAAATGGACCTAATCTCTCTGGCTGCACAACGTCCTAAACAAACAAAAGACAGAAGTGTTTCCTTGTGTGTGTGTGTGTGTGTCATGCTGTTCATCTGCTGTGCTCTCGTCTGAACCAACTTTTTATATCCAAATGCTGCTGTTTGTTGAAACGCAAAAAGTGCCCGAATTCTTTTTTTTGTTTCGTTTTTGTGAGCCGACGGTGTGCAATAAATGGAGTTAGAGAAATCTATATACATGTACCTCTGTGCGGATCCTGAAAAGACGAATGTATGCCACAGCTGAGGGAACCGGGACCGACGGTGCTCCTGCTCCGTGCTGTTGTTGCATGTTGTGTTGTTGTTGTTGTTGTGTGAAGCGAAGGCGGAGTTCTTGACTCATCTTCCTGCCACAGCATGCCCCCCCCTCATGTGCAATGTTCTCAGACCACAGGACAGGCCTTCAGCTGTCGTGCACGTCCTCCCGGTGGAAGGAAGGAGCAGAGCAGCCGGTAGCTCTTCATGTATATTTTGGTGACTTTTGTACTCTAGTTGCGCTTTAATGGATATTCTAGTTCAATGTGAATGAAGCAGGTCAGTGTGTGTACAGACATAAATACATGTAGAAATGTACAGTATATTGCTGTCCTGCTCTCAGACTGATGTCGTGTTTGTGTCTTTGATACAGTATTTAAGCCGTGGGGGGGCGGTCAGGTGATGATGGATAGTGTTGACTGTTTTACCTGGATCCTATTCCACAGGAAAAAAAAAAAAAAAAAAAAGAGTTTATGCTTCTGAAATGTTGCTGTTGTTCTGCAGTTCAAGTCCTGTTACTCTCCAAGAGGGGATTGTTTTTCTTTTGTTTTATAGAACTCTAAAGTGTAAATAAAATAACCTTGACTCTGTGAGGGTGTGTGCGCTCCTCTTCCATGCCGGGTCAGAACGTCCAGCCTCTTCAGGGAAGCTGCTGGCGTCCTGCATCCCTCCCCGCCATGACGGAAACACACGTCCAGCAGGTTTAAGGAGAACAACATGCAGAATCACAAGGAAGTTTCCAGAAATGTGTCCAGCATTGACTCTATATGAGAACTGGACCGTGACCCCTACCACCTCCAGGAAGCTGAATTCCCATAGACTTCTATAGAGAAATAAGCAGCTGTTCCTCAGTCATTGTATTAATCAGAATAATCATTCTTCCTGTTATAACATAATCCTCATTTTTTAGGATATTATTAATTCTGTAGTGAAAGTTATTCAAGTTAGAAACTAACTCAGAGGTCAGTAAAAGAGTCAGCAGGACTTGTTTTCTACTGCTCAAAACCTGGAAGGAACCGCATAGGAACCACATTTACATTCATGAACTTTTTTTTATAAAACTATAAATATGAATGATCTATATTTTTTCGGCTAAAAAATAACCTAGCATCTCTCAATTTTTTTTTTTTTTTTTTGTTACCTTTGACCAGAAGCTCAAATAACTTATTTCAAAATAAGAGCTGCTCTGTGCCAAATAGGATCATCTCTGTGCAGATCTGGACAGTTTTTAAACAATATTGTGCAGCATAAGATAATAGATGCTTTTAATTAACAAAAGATCAAAGTTGTTACCAAAGTTTTGCTTTATATATAGAATCTGTTCATTCTGGAGGTAGAGTTGAACAAACCAGACGTCTTCAGGTCAACAGGGATGGAAAAACCTACAGAGTTTATCATCTATGTGAACCTCAGACATCAAAAGAAATTATAATTAACTCATCTTTGCTTTAAAAAATTTCAATTTTCTTTTGTTCTTTTTCTCCTCTTTGTCCTCAGCAGTCTTCCTCTGCTGGGTTTTGTTATTTTAGTTCTGGGTCAATCTTAGTTTTCAGGCTTTGTTTATTTGTTTTCCTGAGGTAGTTTTGGTTAATCAGACATTATCAGAGATCTGCTGACTCAGACGGTCGACATGTCTGGATCAACAGTCTCTAAGATTTATTTTATATTTGTCCATTGAGCCACAATGGAGAGATAAGAGAGATACATGTGGATCTGGAGCCAATGGTTTGCAGACCTCTGAACTAACCAATCAGATGCCTCAATAACAGTAAGCGTTCTCATGTTAAATGTTATAAATATGTGACAGACAGATTCTCCTGAGCTGACTTTTGGGTTTTTCCAACAAGCTCGCTCCTGATTGGTGAGTGGTTACAACGCAAACGTTGACTCAGACAAATCACTGATGTCTGGTTCCAACATGCAGCATCCATTTTGCAAGTAAAAAAATAGCTTGAATTTAATTAATTTGGTTGTAGCAGCAAATAATCAATTTTCAATGGGTGACATCACAGTCACTCACTCCAGCTGGTCAAACCCAACCCAAAAACCTGCAACTGTCTGAGCTCGGGTTGTCCAGCCCCTGAAGGGTCGTAGACAGGAGTGATCACCATCTCTCCACACCTGGCATCCTCATCCATGGACCGGGGCCCCGTGACTGTGTAGAGGGTTAGCTCTAATGCTAGTGCAGGTGTTCACAGGTCAAGGCAGTGCAGGTGTGTCCTGCAGTTCTTATGAGGTGCCATGAAAATAGGGCACATAATTATTGTGTACTGTAAAGTATTTGCAGGTTATGTAATAACACGTTCATGATGCCGTGGTACTCTTGGAGTGCATACGGACTCCTTGACCACATCCAAATGCTGCACAGGTGAGAGGTGATTCCTGATGAATGCCAACACAAACTGCACTCTGACTGATTACTTCCAACAGCCAGACAACGCTCAGCAAAGTCCCACAGGTTCACTTCAACCTGAAGACCTGAAGTCTGAAAATGGACTTAAATATTAGCAGAGTGATTTAAGGAATTTGAAATCCATGCAAATGCTCGACGTTTACAAAGACTTTTCTTTGGAAGTGTTTAAAGGTGTTTCTGAGCGCAGTCTGAATGTAGCATCAGGTATGCTAAATTGGACAGAGCAACATAAAGCGAGAAGCATTCAACTAGTCCAACTTCTAAAGCAGGAGTGTCAAACTCAATCACACACGGGGCAAACATCTAAAACACACCTTAGATCAGTGTTTTTCAACCTTTTTTGAGCCAAGGCACACTTTTTCAATGAAAAAAATCCCGCGGCACACTAGTATCCAAAAGGTAAAAAATTTTAATCGGTATTGATGTACAATCTAATTTACATTTTTTAAATAAGTGGGAAGCGTCATTGCAGCACAGAGGCGCTGTCATTTTAACCCAGTGTTTCTCAATGTCAATTCTCGTACCCCCCTCCACACACACAAACACAACTTTCTGCTGCGAAAATCATTGGTACCATTAGTCAATTTTCTCAAGTTAAACTTATACCTCTTCAAAACAGTCTACATTTATTATCATTAAAGAATGATTAAAAAAATATATATTTAAAAAAACTTATAAATAATCCGTTTTTATTAATGTTTCTTTGTTTTAAGAATACTTCCAAAACTTTCAAAGTAAAAACAACAATCTTTCCTTGTTTCCCTCCACAGTCGTGATGGGAATTCTGGCTTTTCTCAAAAATTCTGTTCTTTTGCATTAGCTCTCTGAAAACAGCGGCTTTTTCAGCTGCAAAATGACTTTTTATGTTGTTTTTTTGCTTTATTTAATTTATCATAAACTATTATATAAGATTATGCACAAAGTCCATAATGTGTCCAAATTGTTATTTATCCCTTCCAGACAGAATGTACAAAATCAATGAAAAAAAGAACTATTAACTATTCAATTTTTAACTCGATACATTTTAAGTTTTTTCCTTTTTTTAAACACATTTGAAGTGAACACAAAAACTCTGCAACCACAACCAAAAATACAATTTAAATTGTGAAAAACTAATAAATAAGGGCTTTTATTCACAATACGATTAAGAAAGACAAAAGAGTCTCAGCTTTGAGATTGAAATCTGGTTTCTTCTCTCGGTCTTCTCTCTCTCTTTCTCTATATATATATATATGTATATAATAAATATAGAATATATCTACACATATAGAAGGATTTCCTGCAAACTCTGTTCCTTCATACTGTCAAAAAAGTCAAATGGTTCCAGTTTTTTTCTTCTTTTCTAATGTCTCGAGTTTCTTGAAGGTTTTGTGTTGATGTTCTCTCTCTCTCTCTCTCTCTCTCTCTCTCTCCTCAGCTCTTGCGCTCCTGTACACCCCCCTCTCCTCCCCCTAGAACGCGCACTCTATTTCTCTCCGTTGTTTCTTTTGATCTTCGTTAAATATTTTTCCATCACAATTCTTGAGGTTTAATTCAATCTTCTTCTCTCTGTGTGGATATCCCGGTCACTGTCTGTCCTCCGATCAACTGTTTAGTAACTAAAATAAATGGTATGATCCCTGGGTCGCACCGCGCCCCCACCATTTGAGAAAGTCTGCTTTACCCCAATGCATCCTGGGGGATGTAGTGCATAAGCTCGCGCGTATTCCGGATATACTCACGTTTCTGAGCTTCATTCTTTTGTTCACTTCTTAAACTGTCTGACACCGGATCCTGCAGGAAGTTACACCGCTAAACACGAGCTGTAGCGGCTGTTTTTGTTAGAACCAAGAGATTTTATGAGCCGAAAAGGAACAAGGAAGTGAGGACGTTAACCACTTCTGATTGGTCAGATTTATGACATGTGATCAAGCCTCCAACAATGATTGGTGGAGACAGTTGAAGGGGGCGGAACTTTTCTGAAAGCCGAGGTTGCAGCTGGTTTTGCGGCCAGATTGCGGTAACATTATTCTGATTAAAAGTCATTTATAGAAACATTGAAAAAAATATTTTACAATCTTGCATATTCTAAACTATCTACCAGAGTTAAATCAGGGCCGTTTGGATGAACGCAGAGCGGATTCCCTCGTGATGGTAAATGTTTTACATATGTGAAAATTGGTTATTTGCCGCGGTACACCTGACCATCTCCCACGGCACACTAGTGTGCCGCGGCACACTGGTTGAAAAACACTGCCTTAGATCACATGTGTCAAAGTCAAGGCCCGGGGGCCGGATCCGGCCCTCCAGATCATTTTATTTTATTGTTATTAATGGCCCAATGTTATCTTGCGCTTATTTCTAACTTGTATAGTTTTGACAAAAGATATTTTTATGGAGAGGAAAATATAGAAAGTTATTTAAGGTTTAAGTTGATTTATTCTGGAATAATATTCCTGCATTTTTATCATTCATGGTTATGTTAAAAAGTTCAGTTTTAAAGTTTTAAAAATTGGCATTCCGCCACATTTTTGAACTATTTTGGCATTTACTAAGATTTTTTGGCTGTTTTGGTGTTTAGCTAAAAATTCAGCTACATGCTAGCTGTTCTGGCTAATTTAGGCTTTTTTGTTTAAGTTTTTTTGTCCATTTTGGTGTTTAGCTAATATTTTCTATATGTTCTGGGTAATTAGAGCTTTTTGAAATGTTTTTTTAGGCTGTTTTGGAGTTAGGCTAATATTTACATGCTAGCTGTTTTGGGTAAACTGTTTTTTTGTTTTGTTTTTTTTGTGTAGTTTTTTTAGGCTAATTTGACATTTAGCTAATATTTTAGCAGGCTATCAGCTTTGGTGTTTGTAGCTATCAATTTTAGAATCTTCAGCTATCAGCACTAACATTTTTAGCTGCCAAATTCAGCTTACGCATTCACACTAGCATCACCGCAGGCAATGCTATATATCTAGTTCATAATTATATTTAAAAGTTACGGTTTTAAAGTTTTAAAAATTTAGTTTTAATATTCAATAAATGTTTATCCTGTTCGGCCCGCAAACTAAGGTGTGTTTTGGATTCTGGCCCCTTGTGCAATCGAGTTTGACACCCCTGCCTTAGATCGTAGGCTGAACAGGAAAAACATTTATTAAAACAATAAAGCTACATTTTTAAAACTTTAAACCCAAGATATATAGTTCAAGCTATAGTGTGAACGCTGAAAGCTGAATTTGGCTGCTGAAGATGCTGAAATTGATGGATAAAAATGCTGACGCTGATAGCTAGCTAGAATATTAGCTAAATGTCAAATTAGCCTAAAAAAATAAAATAAACTTAGGTTAGCCAAAAAAAACTTAGCATGTTGCTGAAATATTAGCTAAACTCCAAAATAACCTAAACAATCTTAGTAAACGCCAAAATAGTCCAAAAAAATAGCAGAATGACAATTTTTGAAACTTTAAAACTATAACTTTTTAACATAATTATGAATAATAAAAAGTCAGGAATATTATTTCAGAATAAATCAACTTAAACCTTCAATAACTTTGAATATTTTACTCTCCTTAAAATATATGTTGTCAAAATTATACTAGTCAAAACAATAAAATAAAATGATCTGGAGGGCCGCATCCGGCCCCCGGGCCTAGACTTGGACACGTGTTTTCCAGAAGGCTTCTGCTGCAGGAAGGAGTTCGTTTCCAGAGAAGCTCGTTCTCCTCGAGTTTGTTCATTAAAAGCCCGTCTTACTGTAGGTCATCCTCCCACACCCCCGTCCCAGGGCGGTTGAACGTCCAGCGGGACAGGATGTGCTGTTGGAGGAGACGGGCTCGGTCGAAAGGAGAGAGAAACCAAACTCCAAAGAGCACTGAATCTCTTCTAAAGATAAAACCCATAAACCAAAACTTATTTGTCCTCATAAAACACTGTCTTCCTAAAGATCTACAACCTGTGGGACAGGATGATGGATTCAACATTTCAGTTTAGGGAATCAAACTTGGAGAAATAAAGATTGTCTTCTTCTTTCTTTCACAGGAAGAGTTTTTATGGTTCAGTGTTGATCTGCAGGTAAAGAGAACGTTCTAGACCACAACCCAACACGGGGGACTGAGACCGCTCCTATGAAGTCTGGAGCAATAACCAAACAACAGAGAGTTAGACCAGCTTTAACCTTTGACCTCTGGAGCTCCAGGCTTTATGTTCTGTAGTTTTATCATTGTTAACACAGTCAACATAATTCTAATAGATTCTGAAGGAGAAAAGCATCATGTGTGCATGCACTCACAGCTGCACACACTCACAGGTGCTAGGGATGTCCCGATCAAGTTATTCTGGGTCCAATCAGATTCCGAGTCATTGGATTTTGTGGATTTGCTGATACTGAGTCCCGATCTGATACTTTTGTAAAATATTTAAAACATGAACAATTATTTATATTTCATTTACCTTCTTTTAACATTAAAAACGTAAATAGAACACTTCTGTAAAGTGCCTTTAATAAACAAGTAAAAATAGAGCAAATATAAACAAAAAAAAGCAAAAAAAAAAATTCGTATTATATATGTAAAAATGAGTCACATGAGAAAGTTTAGTGACTTTAGCTTTAATATCTTTAGAGCTGTTGAACATTTTTAACCAAATGTGATTCCTGTCCTCATTTAAAATTCTTAAAATCAATGATGAATTTGTTTTAGTATGAATTTAATGATGAGTGTTCATGAGTAGCTATCATTAATAGTTATTCGTTTTTTATTTTATTTTTATATATTTTTTAAGATTATGATTCTTTTTAAGCTCTTTAGGGATCACACTTTCTGTTTTATTACCTCAGTAGTTAATTTTATTTACTTTTATTTCTCTGTCAGAGAAATCAAACAGGCATATCAAAGAACAGCTCAGGCCCTAATGAGTTAAGGTTAAATCACGTTGCTAGCATTTAGCTTAGCACAGTTAGCAGCTGCTCTGCACTAAGCACTCAGCACAAGAGCTTCACATTAAAAACCAGCAAAAACTCTGTCTTGTTCTGTTGAAATCCCTGTAGAGTTTGTTGTTTGTGTTGTGACAGACCAACAGAGACACTAGCTGTCAGTTTAAAGTGTTTCTAAAGCAGTTATTGATCCCAGAAGTCTGAATCTGTGATCAGATCACTAGCTTAACTGAAATGTTTATGTTAGCCTGCTGGTTAAACAGCTGCTGAGTTTAATATCGATGACATTTTGTGTTCTGTTCATGGCGTGCACACATCCAGCTTGAAATATAAAGAGAAGATTATAATAAGAACAAATGAAATATCCGATTCTGATTGGGGGGCCGACATCCGATTTCAATCGAGTCATCATTCACGTGATCGGGCCCAATTTCGGATCACGTGATCGGATCGGATCGGGACATCCCTAACAGTCGCACACACCAACAAGTGTGCACACTCACACCTGTGAGTGTGCACACTCATATGCGTGTGGACACTCGGCCACACTCTACCACTAGGCGTCTGAGTTGGTCGAATCTCTGGGCCGTAAGTGGACAGTTTTTTACTCCAATCATGTCATCCTATCTCAACATGAATCATAATCTGTTTGCAGAACTTCTGGCATAAATGCTGGAATTCCTATTTCTGCTTCTGACAGAAGACTCGTGTGAAAACAGACTCAATTTCAATTTATTTATTTAAAAGGGACAGGACAAAAAAGACATTGTTACACTTTCAAATGTAACCGATGCCATGTCCACAGGCCACATAGCTGACAGCTAATTTGCAGACCAGGTCCCTGAGAATAAACAAAAAACAGCAAACAACAAAGACACAAGCATCATCTTACAACACACATATAATCCAGAACAGTTACAAGAAAACACTAGCAAAAACAATGGATCTAATGTTCACAGGCTTGATTGGATTTTAACCATTGTTTTACTTTACAAGTAAATTGTTTTCACTGATCTTCTTCCTGACTCTGGCTCCTCCTTTTATGATCTCTTCAGATTACAAAATCCTCTCAAGAGTTTTTTCCAATGATCACCACACCTGCCTCTTCCTGTTCATTTCTAGTGGGATTCTCAGTCTGGTTCATTTCCACAACAGCTTTGAAAAACTCCTCATTCCAGCCAGACATGAACATCCAGCTTCATTCCAGGGAAATTCCTTGAGGTCACACCACACTGTGTTGGGGGGTGGGGTGGGGTGGGGTGGGGGGGGGGGGTGCCAGCTCAGAGGGCCTGCAGTCAACAAACCCTCGGCTCTGAACACATTTTCCTCCAGCGTTCACTAACAGAATTAGAGACTGAAATAGACTCACCTCTACACCTCAAGTTCAAAACGATTTGCAGAAAAACGATAAGCTTCAACCATTTATGATGCATAGATTTCTGTTGGGACTCTGAGGCTCAATAATAATGACAAAGCAGCTTATATTAGGAGATGGAGACCTACAGCTTTGCTGCTTCAAGAGTTCTGGACCTGAAAACCTGAAATCATGAGAGGAAAGCACCAATCAGAGGTACAGGGGGATTTTTGTTTTGGTATCTATTTGAAGCATTTCCAGCTTCATCATTGAACAAACTTGATCTAAGAAGCAGATTTCTACTGTTTGGTAAGACCTTAGCCACAATGCCCTGAGCTTTAGAAATACACACCAACCTTTCAGTTAACAGCCGAACGCGCTAGCCAATTACGCCACAGAGACATCGGACGTTGGCGTCCCTTTTCGATGAAAAAGTATTTCAGTTGTAAAAATTGACATCATTTCATGGCTGTATTTGGCTCATAAGGGTCTTTTTGAGAGACTGCATTTTCATGCGGTTTTCTGGAGCCTTTACTTTTGGGAGGAAACAAAGTCTACCATCTTCGACGTCTGACATTGCTGTACTACTCGCTTTCAGATCCTCGTTAGTATAGTGGACAGTATCTCCGCCTGTCACGCGGAAGACCGGGGTTCGATTCCCCGACGGGGAGTATTTTTACACAGCACTGAAGCAGTGTAACGTAAACCACTGCTTACTTGCTAAAGTTAAAGCCCTGCACCAACACTGCCCGAGAAATGTACATGAGCAGGGCACCACCCTCTACTCTCACAGTCTGTATGAAAAATAATATACCAAATATAGCCTTTGCCAAGTGTTGCCATTTCTAAAATGTGTGCCATGCTTAGAATGATGAACAATGAACTCATTGATTCCAAAAGGTCAGTCTGTTGCCAAGGTTTGTGCAGGTCTAAGAACACGAGCCCCTCTAGCTCATGAGGCCCCGCCCAAATTTCCGCTTCTTTTCGGGTTCAGCTTTCAAAGATGGGCATGACGCACTGCATTTTGGATGAAGTTTCAGGAAAGGTTTGGTAAGTGTAACCAGATGCCCAACTTTGCACAATGACCAGGTGGTCAGACTGATTTGTTCAAATGCAACGACTTGACCTCTCATTTGTTAGATCAGCCAGGCAGCCCTTAATCTTTCCTGCCTTGGCTTTGGACAAAGACAAGTCGTTACTTGTCTCACAACGACCACCTCATGATTTGTTATTGAGATCAATTTTCAGTGGCATGGACTTCCCTCTTACCCTTACTTATGTACGCTTAAAGCGGCAACTTCTGTATAAAAGATACGTGCAAGGTAAAAGAGTAAAACAAAACAGGCAAAACCATTGAGATTCATTTTTTTTTAAAGAGAATGGGAAAGGGTTGATGAGTTTTTCCTAGATGTCGGCACATCTGACAAAAACGTCCTATACTAAAAGACATACAATAGTGAGTGACTTTGTCCAAAAGAAGCACAACAGCTTAGGTCTGGAGAAGACTGTACTACGCACTGTTTTCAGCTGAAGACCGCCACGGGATCAACAGGCGTAGACGTCACCATTGGATGTCTGTCAGAAGTGGGATTTGAACCCACGCCTCATTACGAGACTGCGACCTAAGCGCAGCGCCTTAGACCACTCGGCCATCCTGACAACTTCTGCGGTGAGCTCCTGAGACTGCTACGCGAAAACTACGTGTGTGCTGAGCAACTACTTGTTCAGAAGGCAAAGTCTGAATGATGAAGAAGGCTCTTTCATTTTTGACGTCATTCACAAGAATGTTGAGGTGTTCTCCTGGTGGAGTAACCAAGAAACCAGGTGGAAGCAATGTCATGGAAGTGTGTCTGGTGACACTGCCAGGATATTCTGCAGCCTACGGCAACAGGGAAACCATGACTGTCCATCCAAATTAACAACCTGTTTGTTGCAGCAACAAGGCCCTTCTTTGTGTGCTGTTGGCCCTTTTTTCTCACTCTTTCTTTCTGCTCGTCAATTTTTTTGACTTGAAAAGATTTTGATCTTAGTGTGAAATGATCAAACAACAGGAAGGATTATGGCATGAATTGGGATGGCACATTGGCAAACGTAGAGCATTCTGGGTACAAGAGGAGCAAGTGACTTCTGTCGAGCCACTCTCGGGGGCAAACGACGCCTCTGGGTGGGCTTGAACCACCAACCTTTCAGTTAACAGCCGAACGCGCTAGCCAATTACGCCACAGAGACATCGGACGTTGGCGTCCCTTTTCGATGAAAAAGTATTCCAGTTGTAAAAATTGACATCATTTCATGGCTGTATTTGGCTCATAAGGGTCTTTTTGAGAGACTGCATTTTCATGCGGTTTTCTGGAGCCTTTACTTTTGGGAGGAAACAAAGTCTACCATCTTCGACGTCTGACATTGCTGTACTATTCGCTTTCAGATCCTCGTTAGTATAGTGGACAGTATCTCCGCCTGTCACGCGGAAGACCGGGGTTCGATTCCCCGACGGGGAGTATTTTTACACAGCACTAAAGCAGTGTAACGTAAACCACTGCTTACTTGCTAAAGTTAAAGCCCTGCACCAACACTGCCCGAGAAATGTACATGAGCAGGGCACCACCCTCTACTCTCACAGTCTGTATGAAAAATAATATACCAAATATAGCCAAGTGTTGCCATTTCTAAAATGTGTGCCATGCTTAGAATGATGAACAATGAATTCATTGATTCCAAAAGGTCAGTCTGTTGCCAAGGTTTGTGCAGGTCTAAGAACACGAGCCCCTCTAGCTCATGAGGCCCCGCCCAAATTTCCGCTTCTTTTCGGGTTCAGCTTTCAAAGATGGGCATGACGCACTGCATTTTGGATGAAGTTTCAGGAAAGGTTTGGTAAGTGTAACCAGATGCCCAACTTTGCACAATGACCAGGTGGTCAGACTGATTTGTTCAAATGGCAACGACTTGACCTCTCATTTGTTAGATCAACCAGGCAGCCCTTAATCTTTCCTGCCTGGCTTTGGACAAAGACAAGTCGTTACTTGTCTCACAACCACCTCATGATTTGTTAATGAGATCAATTTTCAGTGGCATGGACTTCCCTCTTACCCTTACTTATGTACGCTTAAAGCGGCAACTTCTGTATAAAAGATACGTGCAAGGTAAAAGAGTAAAACAAAACAGGCAAAACCATTGAGATTCATTTTTTTTTTAAAGAGAATCGGAAAGGGTTGATGAGTTTTTTCCTAGATGTCGGCACATCTGACAAAAATGTCCTATACTAAAAGACATACAATAGTGAGTGACTTTGTCCAAAAGAAACACAACAGCTTAGGTCTGGAGAAGACTGTTCTACGCACTGTTTTCAGCTGAGGACCGCCACGGGATCAACAGGCGTAGACGTCGCCATTGGATGTCTGTCAGAAGTGGGATTTGAACCCACGCCTCATTACGAGACTGCGACCTGAGCGCAGCGCCTTAGACCACTCGGCCATCCTGACAACTTCTGCGGTGAGCTCCTGAGACTGCTACGCGAAAACTACGTGTGTGCTGAGCAACTACTTGTTCAGAAGGCAAAGTCTGAATGATGAAGAAGGCTCTTTCATTTTTGACGTCATTCACAAGAATGTTGTGGTGTTCTCCTGGTGGAGTAACCAAGAAACCAGGTGGAAGCAATGTCATGGAAGTGTGTCTGGTGACACTGCCAGGATATTCTGCAGCCTACGGCAACAGGGACACCATGACTGTCCATCCAAATTAACAACCTGTTTGTTGCAGCAACAAGGCCCTTCTTTGTGTGCTGTTGGCCTTTTTTCTCACTCTTTCTTTCTGCTCGTCAATTTTTTTGACTTGAAAAAGATTTTGATCTTAGTGTGAAATGATCAAACAACAGGAAGGATTATGGCATGAATTGGGATGGCACATTGGCAAACGTAGAGCATTCTGGGTACAAGAGGAGCAAGTGACTTCTGTCGAGCCACTCTCGGGAGCAAACGACGCCTCTGGGTGGGCTTGAACCACCAACCTTTCAGTTAACAGCCGAACGCGCTAGCCAATTACGCCACAGAGACATCGGACGTCGGCGTCCCTTTTCGATGAAAAAGTATTCCAGTTGTAAAAATTGACATCATTTCATGGCTGTATTTGGCTCATAAGGGTCTTTTTGAGAGACTGCATTTTCATGCGGTTTTCTGGAGCCTTTACTTTTGGGAGGAAACAAAGTCTACCATCTTCGACGTCTGACATTGCTGTACTACTCGCTTTCAGATCCTCGTTAGTATAGTGGACAGTATCTCCGCCTGTCATGCGGAAGACCGGGGTTCGATTCCCCGACGGGGAGTATTTTTACACAGCACTAAAGCAGTGTAACGTAAACCACTGCTTACTTGCTAAAGTTAAAGCCCTGCACCAACACTGCCCGAGAAATGTACATGAGCAGGGCACCACCCTCTACTCTCACAGTCTGTATGAAAAATAATATACCAAATATAGCCTTTTGCCAAGTGTTGCCATTTCTAAAATGTGTGCCATGCTTAGAATGATGAACAATGAATTCATTGATTCCAAAAGGTCAGTCTGTTGCCAAGGTTTGTGCAGGTCTAAGAACACGAGCCCCTCTAGCTCATGAGGCCCCGCCCAAATTTCCGCTTCTTTTCGGGTTCAGCTTTCAAAGATGGGCATGACGCACTGCATTTTGGATGAAGTTTCAGGAAAGGTTTGGTAAGTGTAACCAGATGCCCAACTTTGCACAATGACCAGGTGGTCAGACTGATTTGTTCAAATGCAACGACTTGACCTCTCATTTGTTAGATCAACCAGGCAGCCCTTAATCTTTCCTGCCTTGGCTTTGGACAAAGACAAGTCGTTACTTGTCTCACAACCACCTCATGATTAATTGAGATCAATTTCAGTGGCAGGACTTCCCTCTTACCCTTACTTATGTACGCTTAAAGCGGCAACTTCTGTATAAAAGATACGTGCAGGTAAAAGAGTAAAACAAAACAGGCAAAAACCATTGAGATTCATTTTTTTAAAGAGAATGGGAAAGGGTTGATGAGTTTTTCCTAATGTCGGCACATCTGACAAAAACGTCCTATACTAAAAACATACAATAGTGAGTGACTTGCCAAAAGAAAAACACAACAGCTTAGGTCTGGAGAAGACTGTACTACACACTGTTTTCAGGTGAAGACCGCCACGGATCAACAGGCGTAGACGTCGCCATTGGATGTCTGTCAGAAGTAGGGATTAAAAAACCCACGCCTCATTACGAGACTGCGACCTGAGCGGCAGCGCCTTAGACCACTCGGCCATCCTGACAACTTCTGCGGTGAGCTCCTGAGACTGCTACGCGAAAAACTACGTGTGTGCTGAGCAACTACTTGTTCAGAAGCAAAGTCTGAATGATGAAGAACTCTTTCATTTTGACGTCATTCACAAGAATGTTGAGGTGTTCTCCTGGTGGAGTAACCAAAAACCAGGTGGAAGCAATTTCTGGAAGTGTGTCTGGTGACACTGCCAGGATATCTGCAGCCTACGGCAACAGGAAACCATGACTGTCCATCCAAATTAACAACCTGTTTGTTGCAGGAACAAGGCCCTTCTTTGTGTGCTGTTGGCCTTTCTCACTTCTCACTCTTTCTTTTCTGCTCGTCAATTTTTTGACTTGAAAAAGATTTTGATCTTAGTGTGAAATCTTCAAACAACAGGAAGGATTATGGCATGAATTGGGATGGCACATTGGCAAACGTAGAGCATTCTGGGTACAAGAGGAGAGCAAGTGACTTCTGTCGAGCCACTCTCGGGGGCAAACGACGCCTCTGGGTGGGCTTGAACCACCAACCTTTCAGTTAACAGCCGAACGCGCTAGCCAATACGCCACAGAGACATCGGACGTTGGCGTCCATTTTCGATGAAAAAGTATTCCAGTTGTAAAATTGACATCATTTCATGGCTGTATTTGGCTCATAAGGGTCTTTTTGAGACTGCATTTTCATGCGGTTTTCTGGAGCCTTTACTTTTGGGAGGAAACAAAGTCTACATCTTCGACGTCTGACATTGCTGTACTACTCGCTTTCAGATCCTCGTTAGTATATGTGGACAGTATCTCCGCCTATCACGCGGAAGACGGGGTTCGATTCCCGACGGGGAGTATTTACACAGCACTAAAGCAGTGTAACGTAAACCACTGCTTACTTGCTAAAGTTAAAGCCCTGCACCAACACTGCCCGAGAAATTACATGAGCAGGGACCACCCTCTACTCTCACAGTCTGTATGAAAAATAATATACCAAATATAGCCTTTGCCAAGTGTTGCCATTTCTAAAATGTGTGCCATGCTTAGAATGATGAACAATGATTCATTGATTCCAAAAGGTCAGTCTGTTGCCAAGGTTGTGCAGGTCTAAAGAACACGAGCCCCTCTAGCTCATGAGGCCCGCCCAAATTCCGCTTCTTTTCGGGTCAGCTTTCAAAGATGGGCATGACGCACTGCATTTTGGATGAAGTTTCAGGAAAGGTTTGGTAAGTGTAACCAGATGCCCATTTGCACAATGACCAGGTGGTCAGACTGATTTGTTCAATGCAAACGACTTGACCTCTCATTTTGTTAGATCAACAGGCAGCCCTTAATCTTTCCTGCCTTGGCTTTGGACAAAGACAAGTCGTTACTTGTCTCACAACACCTCATGATTTGTTAATGAGATCAATTTTCAGTGGCATGGACTTCCCTCTTACCCTTACTTATGTACGCTTAAAGCGGCAACTTCTGTATAAAAGATACGTGCAAGGTAAAAGAGTAAAACAAAACAGGCAAACCATTGAGATTCATTTTTTTTAAAGAGAATCGGAAGGGTTGATGAGTTTTTCCTAGATGTCGGCACATCTGACAAAACGTCCTATACTAAAAGACATACAATAGTGAGTGACTTTGTCCAAAAGAAACACAACAGCTTAGGTCTGGAGAAGACTGTACTACACACTGTTTTCAGGTGAAGACCGCCACGGGATCAACAGGCGTAGACGTCGCCATTGGATGTCTGTCAGAAGTGGGATTTGAACCCACGCCTCATTACGAGACTGCGACCTGAGCGCAGCGCCTTAGACCACTCGGCCATCCTGACAACTTCTGCGGTGAGCTCCTGAGACTGCTACGCGAACTACGTGTGTGTTGAGCAACTACTTGTTCAGAAGGCAAAGTCTGAATGATGAAGAGGCTCTTTCATTTTTGACGTCATTCACAAGAATGTTGAGGTGTTCTCCTGGTGGAGTAACCAAGAAACCAGGTGGAAGCAATGTCATGGAAGTGTGTCTGGTGACACTGCAGGATATTCTGCAGCCTACGGCAACAGGGAACCATGACTGTCCATCAAATTAACACCTGTTTGTTGCAGGAACAGGCCCTTCTTTGTGTGCTGTTGGCCTTTTTCTCACTCTTTCTTTCTGCTCGTCAATTTTTTTGACTTGAAAAAGATTGATCTTAGTGTGAAATGATCAAACAACAGGAAGGATTATGGCATGAATTGGGATGGCACATTGGCAAACGTAGAGCATTCTGGGTACAAGAGGAGCAAGTGACTTTTGTCGAGCCACTCTCGGGGGCAAACGAGCGCTCTGGGTGGGCTCGAACCACCAACCTTTCAGTTAACAGCCGAAGGCGCTAGCAATTACGCCAACAGAACATCGGATGTCGGCGTCCCTTTTTGATGAAAAGTATTTCAGTTGTAAAAATTGACATCATTTCATGGCTGTATTTGGCTCATAAGGGTCTTTTTGAGAGACTGCATTTTCATGCGGTTTTCTGGAACCTTTACTGTTTGGGAGGAAACAAAGTCTACCATCTTCGACGCCTGACATTGCTGTACTACTCGCTTTCAGATCCTCGTTAGTATAGTGGACAGTATCTCCGCCTGTCACGCGGAAGACCGGGGTTCGATTCCCCGACGGGGAGTATTTTTACACAGCACTAAAGCAGTGTAACGTAAACCACTGCTTCTTGCTAAAGTTAAAGCCCTGCACAACACTGCCCGAGAATGTACATGAGCAGGGCACCACCCTCTACTCTCACAGTCTGTATGAAAAATAATATACCAAATATAGCCAAGTGTTGCCATTTCTAAAATGTGTGCCATGCTTAGAATGATGAACAATGAATTCATTGATTCCAAAAGGTCAGTCTGTTGCCAAGGTTTGTGCAGGTCTAAGAACACGAGCCCTCTCTAGCTCATGAGGCCCGCCCAAATTTCCGCTTCTTTTCGGGTTCAGCTTTCAAAGATGGGCATGACGCACTGCATTTTGGATGAAGTTTCAGGAAAGGTTTGGTAAGTGTAACCAGATGCCCAACTTTGCACAATGACCAGGGGTCAGACTGATTTGTTCAAATGCAACGACTTGACCTCTCATTTGTTAGATCAACCAGGCAGCCCTTAATCTTTCCTGCCTTGGCTTTGGACAAAGACAAGTCGTTACTTTGTCTCACAACCACCTCATGATTTGTTAATGAGATCAATTTTCAGTGGCATGGACTTCCTCTTACCCTTACTTATGTACGCTTAAAGCGGCAACTTCTGTATAAAAATATACGTGCAAGGTAAAAGAGTAAACAAAAACAGGCAAACCATTGAGATTCATTTTTTTTTAAAGAGAATCGGAAGGGTTGATGAGTTTTTCCTAGATGTCGGCATCTGACAAAATGTCCTATACTAAAAGACATACAATAGTGAGTGACTTTGTCCAAAAGAAACACAACAGCTTAGGTCTGGAGAAGACTGTTCTACGCACTGTTTTCAGCTGAGGACCGCACGGGATCAACAGGCGTAGACGTCGCCATTGGATGTCTGTCAGAAGTGGGATTTGAACACGCCTCATTACGAGACTGCGACCTGAGCGCAGCGCCTTAGACCACTCGGCCATCCTGACAACTTCTGCGGTGAGCTCCTGAGACTGCTACGCGAAAACTACGTGTGTGCTGAGTAACTACTTGTTCAGAAGGCAAAGTCTGAATGATGAAGAAGGCTCTTTCATTTTTGACGTCATTCACAAGAATGTTGAGGTGTTCTCTGGTGGAGTAACCAAGAAACAGGTGGAAGCAATGTCATGGAAGTGTGTCTGGTGACATGCTGAGGATATTCTGCAGCCTACGGCAACAGGGAAACCATGACTGTCCATCCAAATTAACAACCTGTTTGTTGCAGCAACAAGGCCCTTCTTTGTGTGCTGTTGGCCTTTTTTCACTCTTTCTTTCTGCCGTCATTTTTTTGACTTGAAAAAGATTTTTGATCTTAGTGTGAAATGATCAAACAACAGGAAGGATTATGGATGAATTGGGATGGACATTGGCAAACGTAGAGCAGTTCTGGGTACAAGAGGAGCAAGTGACTTCTGTCGAGCCACTCTCGGGGCAAACGACGCCTCTGGGTTGGGCTTGAACCACCAACCTTTCAGTTAACAGCCGAACGCGCTAGCCAATTACGCACATGAGTCGGACGTCGGCGTCCCTTTTCGATGAAAAAAGTATTCAAGTTGTAAAATTGGACATCATTTCATGGCTGTATTTGGCTCATAAGGGTCTTTTTGAGAGACTGCATTTTCATGCGGTTTTCTGGAGCCTTTACTTTTGGGAGGAACAAAGTCTACCATCTTCGACGTCTGACATTGCTGTACTACTCGCTTTCAGATCTCGTAGTATAGTGGACAGTATCTCCGCCTGTCACGCGGAAGACGGGGTTCGATTCCGACGGGGAGTATTTTTAAACAGCATAAAGCAGTGTAACGTAAACCCTGCTTACTTGCTAAAGTTAAAGCCCTGCACCAACACTGCCCGGAGAATGTACATGAGCAGGCACCACCTCTACTCTCACAGTCTGTAAAAAAAATAATATACAAATATAGCCTTTGCAAGTGTTGCCATTTCTAAAATGTGTGCCATGCTTAGAATGATGAACAATGAATTATTGATTCCAAAAGGTCAGTCTGTTGCCAAGGTTTGTGCAGGTCTAAGAACACGAGCCCTCTAGCTCATGAGGCCCGCCAAAATTTCGCTTCTTTTCGGGTTCAGCTTTCAAAGATGGGCATGACGCACTGCATTTTGGATGAAGTTTCAGGAAAGGTTTGGTAAGTGTAACCAGATGCCCAACTTTGCACAATGAAAGGTGGTCAGACTGATTTGTTCAAATGCAACGACTTGACCTCTCATTTGTTAGATCAACCAGGCAGCCTTAATCTTTCCTGCCTTGGCTTTGGACAAAGACAAGTCGTTACTTGTCTCACAACCACCTCATGATTTGTTAATGAGATCAATTTTCAGTGGCATGGACTTCCTCTTACCCTTACTTATGTACGCTTAAAGCGGCAACTTGTATAAAAAGATACGTGCAGGTAAAAGTAAAACAAAACAGGCAAAACATTGAGATTCATTTTTTTTTTAAAGAGAATCGGAAAGGGTTGATGAGTTTTTTCCTAGATGTGGCACATCTGACAAAAACGTCTATACTAAAAGACATACAATAGTGAGTGACTTTGTCAAAAGAAACAGAACAGCTTAGGTCTGGAGAAGACTGTACACTGCACTGTTTCAGCTGAGGACGCCACGGGATCACAGGCGTAGACGTCGCCATTGGATGTCTGTCAGAAGTGGGAATTGAACCACGCCTCATTACGAGACTGCGACCTTAGCGCAGCGCTTAGACCACTCGGCCATCCTGACAACTTCTGCGGTGAGCTCCTGAGACTGCTACTCGAAACTACGTGTGTGCTGAGCAACTACTTGTTCAGAAGGCAAAGTCTGAATGATGAAGAAGGCTCTTTCATTTTTGACGTCATTCACAAGAATGTTGAGGTGTTCTCCTGGTGGAGTAACAAGAAACCAGGTGAAGCAATGTCATGGAAGTGTGTCTGGTGACACTGCCAGGAATTTCTGCAGCCTAGGCAAAGGGAAACATGACTGTCCATCCAATTAACAACCTGTTTGTTGCAGCAACAAGGCCTTCTTTGTGTGTGTTGGCCTTTTTTCTCACTCTTTCTTTCTGCTCGTCAATTTTTTTGACTTGAAAAAGATTTTGTTAGCTTAGTGTGAAATGATCAAACAACAGGAAGGATTATGGCATGAATTGGATGGCATTGGCAAACGTAGAGCATTCTGGTACAAAGAGGAGCAAGTGACTTCTGTCGAGCATCTCGGGGCAAACGACGCCTCTGGGTGGGCTTGAACCACCAACCTTTCAGTTAACAGCCGAACGCGCTAGCCAATTACGCACAGAGACATCGGACGTTGGCGTCCCTTTTCGATGAAAAAGTATTCCAGTTGTAAAAATTGACATCATTTCATGGCTGTATTTGTCATAAGGGTCTTTTTGAGAGACTGCATTTTCATGCGGTTTTCTGGAGCTTTACTTTTGGAGAAACAAGTCTACATCTTCGCGTCTGACATTGCTGTACTACTCTCGTTCAGATCCTCGTTAGTATAGTGGACAGTATCTCCGCCTGTCACGCGGAAGACGGGGTTCGATTCCCGACGGGGTATTTTTACACAGCACTAAAGCAGTGTAACGTAAACAACTGCTTACTTGCTAAAGTTTAAAGCCCTGCACCAACACTGCCCGAGAAATGTACATGAGCAGGGGCACCACCTCTACTCTCACAGTCTGTATGAAAAATAATATACCAAATAATAGCCTTTGCCAAGTGTTGCATTTCTAAAATGTGTGCCATGCTTAGAATGATGAACAATGAATTCATTGATTCCAAAAGGTCAGTCTGTTGCCAAGGTTTGTGCAGTCTAAGAACACGAGCCCTCTAGCTCATGCCCCGCCCAAATTCCGCTTCTTTTCGGGTTCAGCTTTCAAAGATGGGCATGACGCACTGCATTTTTGATGAAGTTTCAGGAAAGGTTTGGTAAGTGTAACCAGATGCCCAACTTTGCACAATGACCAGGGTGGTCAGACTGATTTGTTCAAATGCAACGACTTGACCTCTATTTGTTAGATCAACCAGGCAGCCCTTAATCTTTCCTGCTTGGCTTTGGACAAAGACAAGTCGTTACTTGTCTCACAACCACTCATGATTTGTTAATGAGATCAATTTTCAGTGGCAGGACTTCCCTCTTACCTCTACTTATGTACGCTTAAAGGCAACTTCTGTATAAAAGATACGTGCAAGGTAAAGAGTAAAACAAAAAGGCAAAACCATTGAGATTCATTTTTTTTAAAGAGAATCGGAAAGGGTTGATGAGTTTTTTCCTAGATGTCGGCACATCTGACAAAAACGTCCTATACTAAAAGCATACAATAGTGAGTGACTTTGTCCAAAGAAAAAACAACAGCTTAGGTCTGGAGAAGACTGTACTACGCACTGTTTTCAGCTGAGGACCGCACGGGATCAACAGGCGTAGACGTCGCCATTGGGATGTCTGTCAGAAGTGGGATTTGAACCCACGCCTCATTACGACTGCGACCTTAGCGCAGCGCCTTAGAACTCGTCCATCCTGACAACTTCTGCGGTGAGGCTCCTGAGACTGCTACGCGAAACTACGTGTGTGCTGAGCAACTACTTGTTCAGAAGGCAAAGTCTGAATGATGAAGAAGGCTCTTTCATTTTTGGACGTCATTCACAAGAATGTTGTGGTGTTCTCTCTGGGGAGTAACCAAGAAACCAGGTGGAAGCAATGTCATGGAAGTGTGTCTGGTGACACTGCCCAGGATATTCTGCAGCCTACGGCAACAGGGAACCATGACTGTCCATCCAAATTAACAACCTGTTTGTTGCAGCAACAAGGCCTTCTTTGTGTGCTGTTGGCCTTTTTTCTCACTCTTTCTTTCTGCTCGTCAATTTTTTTGACTTGAAAAAGATTTTGATCTTAGTGTGAAATGATCAACAACAGGAAGGATTATGGCATGAATTGGGATGGCACTTGGCAAACGTAGAGCATTCTGGGTACAAGAGGAGCAAGTGACTTCTGTCGAGCCACTCTCCGGGGCAAACGACGCTCTGGGTGGGCTCGACCACCAACTTTCAGTTAACAGCCGAACGCGCTAGCCAATTACGCCACAGAGACATCGGACGTTGGCGTCCCTTTCGATGAAAAAGTATTCCAGTTGTAAAATTGACATCATTTCATGGTGTATTTGGCTCATAAGGGTCTTTTTGAGAGACTGCATTTTCATGCGGTTTTCTGGAGCCTTTACTTTTGGGAGGAAAAAAGTCTACCATCTTCGACGTCTGACATTGCTGTACTACTCGCTTTCAGGTCCTCGTTAGTATAGTGGACAGTATCTCCGCCTGTCACGCGGAAGACCGGGTTCGATTCCCCGACGGGAGTATTTTTACACAGCACTAAAAGCAGTGTAACGTAAACCACTGCTTACTTGCTAAAGTTAAAGCCTGCACCAACACTGCCGAGAAATGTACATGAGCAGGCACCACCCTCTACTCTCCACAGTCTGTATGAAAAATAATATACAAATATAGCTTTGCCAAGTGTTGCCATTTCTAAAATGTGTGCCATGCTTAGAATGATGAACAATGAATTCATTGATTCCAAAGGTCAGTCTGTTGCCAAGGTTTGTGCAGGTCTAAGAACACGACCCCTCTAGCTCATGAGGCCCGCCCAATTTCCGCTTCTTTTCGGGTTCAGCTTTCAAAGATGGGCATGACGCACTGCATTTTGGATGAAGTTTCAGGAAAGTTTGGTAAGTGTAACCAGATGCCCAACTTTGCACAATGACCAGGTGGTCAGACTGATTTGTTCAAAATGCAACGACTTGACCTCTCATTTTGTTAGATCAACCAGGCAGCCCTTAATCTTTCCTGCCTTGCTTTGGACAAAGACAAGTCGTTACTTGTCTACAACCACCTCATGATTTGTTAATGAGATCAATTTTCAGTGGCATGGACTTCCCTCTTACCCTTACTTATGTACGCTTAAAGCGGCAACTTCTGTATAAAGATACGTGCAAGGTAAAAGAGTAAAACAAACAGGCAAACCATTGAGATTCATTTTTTTAAAAGAGATTCGGAAAGGGTTGATGAGTTTTCCTAGATGTCGGCACATCTGACAAAAACGTCCTATATAAAAGAATACAATAGTGAGTGACTTTGTCCAAAAGAAACACAACAGCTTAGGTCTGGAGAAGACTGTACTACGCACTGTTTCAGCTGAGGACCGGCACGGGATCAACAGGCGTAGACGTCGCCATTGGATGTCTGTCAGAAGTGGGATTGAACCCACGCCTCATTACGAGACTGCGACCTAGCGCAGCGCCTTAGACCACTCGGCCATCCTGACAACTTCTGCGGTGAGCTCCTGAGACTGCTACGCGAAAACTACGTGTGTGCTGAGCAACTACTTGTTCAGAAGGCAAAGTCTGATGATGAAGAAGGCTCTTTTCATTTTTGACGTCATTCACAAGAATGTTGAGGTGTTCTCGGTGGAGTAACCAAGAACCAGGTGGAAGAATGTCATGGAAGTGTGTCTGGTGACACTGCCAGGATATTCTGCAGCCTACGGCAACAGAAACCATGACTGTCCATCCAAATTAACAACATGTTTGTTGCAGCAACAAGGCCTTCTTTGTGTGCTGTTGGCCTTTTTTTCTCACTCTTCTTTCTGCTCGTCTCGTCAATTTTTTTGACTTGAAAAAGATTTTGATCTTAGTGTGAAATGATCAAACAACAGGAAGGATTATGGCATGAATTGGGATGGCACATTGGCAAACGTAGAGCATTCTGGGTACAAGAGGAGCAAGTGACTTCTGTCGAGCCACTCTCGGGGGCAAACGACGCCTCTGGGTGGGCTTGAACCACCAACCTTTCAGTTAACAGCCGAACGCTGCCAATTACGCCACAGAGACATCGGACGTTGGCGTCCCCTTTTCGATGAAAAAGTATTCAGTTGTAAAAATTGACATCAATTCATGGCTTTATTTGGCTCATAAGGGTCTTTTTGAGAGACTGCATTTTCATGCGGTTTTCTGGAGCCTTTACTTTTGGGAGGAAACAAAGTCTACCATCTTCGACGTCTGACATTGCTGTACTACTCGCTTTCAGATCCTCGTTAGTATAGTGGACAGTATCTCCGCCTGTCACGCGGAAGACCGGGGTTCGATTCCCCGACGGGGAGTATTTTTACACAGCACTAAAGCAGTGTAACGTAAACCACTGCTTACTTGCTAAAGTTAAAGCCCTGCACCAACACTGCCCGAGAAATGTACATGAGCAGGGCACCACCCTCTACTCTCACAGTCTGTATGAAAAATAATATACCAAATATAGCCTTTGCCAAGTGTTGCCATTTCTAAAATGTGTGCCATGCTTAGAATGATGAACAATGAATTCATTGATTCCAAAAGGACAGTCTGTTGCCAAGGTTTGTGCAGGTCTAAGAACACGAGCCCCTCTAGCTCATGAGGCCCCGCCCAAATTTCCGCTTCTTTTCGGGTTCAGCTTTCAAAGATGGGCATGACGCACTGCATTTTGGATGAAGTTTCAGGAAAGGTTTGGTAAGTGTAACCAGATGCCCAACTTTGCACAATGACCAGGTGGTCAGACTGATTTGTTCAAATGCAACGACTTGACCTCTCATTTGTTAGATCAACCAGGCAGCCCTTAATCTTTCCTGCCTTGGCTTTGGACAAAGACAAGTCGTTACTTGTCTCACAACCACCTCATGATTTGTTATTGAGATCAATTTTCAGTGGCATGGACTTCCCTCTTACCCTTACTTATGTACGCTTAAAGCGGCAACTTCTGTATAAAAGATACGTGCAAGGTAAAAGAGTAAAACAAAACAGGCAAAACCATTGAGATTCATTTTTTTTAAAGAGAATCGGAAAGGGTTGATGAGTTTTTCCTAGATGTCGGCACATCTGACAAAAACGTCCTATACTAAAAGACATACAATAGTGAGTGACTTTGTCCAAAAGAAACACAACAGCTTAGGTCTGGAGAAGACTGTACTACGCACTGTTTTCAGCTGAAGACCGCCACGGGATCAACAGGCGTAGACGTCGCCATTGGATGTCTGTCAGAAGTGGGATTTGAACCCACGCCTCATTACGAGACTGCGACCTTAGCGCAGCGCCTTAGACCACTCGGCCATCCTGACAACTTCTGCGGTGAGCTCCTGAGACTGCTACGCGAAAACTACGTGTGTGCTGAGCAACTACTTGTTCAGAAGGCAAAGTCTGAATGATGAAGAAGGCTCTTTCATTTTTGACGTCATTCACAAGAATGTTGTGGTGTTCTCCTGGTGGAGTAACCAAGAAACCAGGTGGAAGCAATGTCATGGAAGTGTGTCTGGTGACACTGCCAGGATATTCTGCAGCCTACGGCAACAGGGAAACCATGACTGTCCATCCAAATTAACAACCTGTTTGTTGCAGGAACAAGGCCCTTCTTTGTGTGCTGTTGGCCTTTTTTCTCACTCTTTCTTTCTGCTCGTCAATTTTTTTGACTTGAAAAAGATTTTGATCTTAGTGTGAAATGATCAAACAACAGGAAGGATTATGGCATGAATTGGGATGGCACATTGGCAAACGTAGAGCATTCTGGGTACAAGAGGAGCAAGTGACTTTTGTCGAGCCACTCTCGGGGGCAAAAGACGCCTCTGGGTGGGCTCGAACCACCAACCTTTCAGTTAACAGCCGAACGCGCTAGCCAATTACGCCACAGAGACATCGGACGTCGGCGTCCCTTTTCGATGAAAAAGTATTCCAGTTGTAAAAATTGACATCATTTCATGGCTGTATTTGGCTCATAAGGGTCTTTTTGAGAGACTGCATTTTCATGCGGTTTTCTGGAGCCTTTACTTTTGGGAGGAAACAAAGTCTACCATCTTCGACGTCTGACATTGCTGTACTACTCGCTTTCAGATCCTCGTTAGTATAGTGGACAGTATCTCCGCCTGTCACGCGGAAGACCGGGGTTCGATTCCCCGACGGGGAGTATTTTTACACAGCACTGAAGCAGTGTAACGTAAACCACTGCTTACTTGCTAAAGTTAAAGCCCTGCACCAACACTGCCCGAGAAATGTACATGAGCAGGGCACCACCCTCTACTCTCACAGTCTGTATGAAAAATAATATACCAAATATAGCCTTTGCCAAGTGTTGCCATTTCTAAAATGTGTGCCATGCTTAGAATGATGAACAATGAATTCATTGATTCCAAAAGGTCAGTCTGTTGCCAAGTTTGTGCAGGTCTAAGAACACGAGCCCCTCTAGCTCATGAGGCCCCGCCCAAATTTCCGCTTCTTTTCGGGTTCAGCTTTCAAAGATGGGCATGACGCACTGCATTTTGGATGAAGTTTCAGGAAAGGTTTGGTAAGTGTAACCAGATGCCCAACTTTGCACAATGACCAGGTGGTCAGACTGATTTGTTCAAATGCAACGACTTGACCTCTCATTTGTTAGATCAACCAGGCAGCCCTTAATCTTTCCTGCCTTGGCTTTGGACAAAGACAAGTCGTTACTTGTCTCACAACCACCTCATGATTTGTTATTGAGATCAATTTTCAGTGGCATGGACTTCCTCTTACCCTTACTTATGTACGCTTAAAGCGGCAACTTCTGTATAAAAGATACGTGCAAGGTAAAAGAGTAAAACAAAACAGGCAAAACCATTGAGATTTTTTTTTTAAAGAGAATCGGAAAGGGTTGATGAGTTTTTTCCTAGATGTCGGCACATCTGACAAAAACGTCA